>VZTT01041076.1:6234-16774 GCA_013400855.1 Buphagus erythrorhynchus | reverse complement strand
GCTGTTCGGGAACCACCGGGAGCTGTTCTGGGAGCCGGGAGCCGGGCGGCTCGGCCGCGCCGCGCTGCTGGACAACGCCCGCTGGCTCGGCCGAGAGCCGCTGCTCCGCTTCCTCGGCGGCGCGGGCGGGCGCCTCCGCATGGGCACGCTGCTGAGCCGGCAGAGCTGCCAGGCGCGGCTCCGCAGCGCCGAGGGCATGAGCCTGGCCGAATTCCTGTACCCTGCGCTGCAGGCATACGACTTCCTGCACCTCCACCAGCACCACGGCTGCCGCATCCAGCTGGGGGGCCACGACCAGATGGGAAACATCATGTCCGGATACGAGCTCGTCACCAAGTACGGCGGGAGCGCGGGGGGAAGGTGATGCGCAGGGTCCGGGTAACCTACGTCAGCAGTAGTGTGGCCAGCAGGACCGGGGATGTCATTGTCACCCTGGACTGGGCATGGTGAGGCCGCACCTCGAGCGCTGTGTCCAGTCCTGGGCCCTTCAATTCAGAAGGACTTTGAGGGGCTGGAGCAAGTCCGGGGAAGGGCTGCGATGGAATGGACTGCCCAGGGAGGGGGTGGAGTCGCTGTCCCTGGTGGTGTGTAAGGAAAGAGTACACATGGCACTTAGTGCCATGCTCTAGGTGTCATGGTGATGTTCGGTCACAGGTTGGACTCGATGATCTCAGAGGTCTTGTCCAATCTCACCAATTCTGTGATTCTATGACAGAATGATGTGTGACTTGGTGCTGACAGTCTCTAAAGCACCAGGAGCAGAAGTCGGTGCTCAAGAGATTCAGCCACACACAAATCTCTGTGATTTGAGAGAAGCAATTAATTGCCCTGACCATAAACTAGGTACATACATACATTTTGACCAGGTTTATATGAATTTTTAAGTAAAATAGTAAGTTCTTGTATTAGTGAATCCAAGAACCAAAATCAAACACGCTGAAGCATGGGACAAAATGGAGATAAGTCTGCCAGCACACATATCCTGATGTAATCACACCAAAGTAGAGGCAGTTGTGGTATATAACATATATACTACTTAAAGTACATAAATGTCTTTGATACATACAGAAGAACTTAAAAACTTAGGGTGCTGCTTTTTTCCCTAAAGCCCTCTTCACAGAACAGTGTTCTGGCATCTTTTTGCCCATCACCCCCAGCTTTATATCAAGGATAGAATCTTGCAGAATGCTTATATTTTAGTCAGCTTTACCAAGATATGAATTTTTTTTTTTTTTAACAATGCAGTGACTCTTCTTTTTCAGGATGACAGGAACAGATGTGTTTGGAATTACTGTACCTCTTATTACCAGTACTACTGGTGATAAGCTGGGAAAGACTGCTGGAAATGCAGTTTGGCTGAACAGAGATAAGACTTCTCCATTTGAGCTGTATCAGTTTTTTGTCAGACAGCAAGATAACGTAGTTGAAAAGTAAGTTTTTCTCCATCTTGCTTTTTGTCACTGTTTATAAAACCTGATTCTAACTGTTCACTGTAACTGCTTCATTTATGTACAGTTATGTGAAACACAAGCTCCATGTAGAAGTATGTGTTAATTCTAACTGTTCATGAAATAAACAGGCATGACTGGTTCCTAAGTAGACAGGATAGTGGAACTTCCGTATGCTGAAATAGGCACTAGAAAATTAGAAGGTGGATGACAAAGGAGTGAAGCATAATGCATTTTGTTCTGCCAGTGGGTTGACTCTCTTACATGGCATATTAGTTTCAGTACTGTAGCATTACAGTTTTTTTCAGTACACTACATTACTACATTAATTTTAATAAGTTGCTCTATGTTCTTTTCTAAATCTGTTTTACTTTAAGCATCAATAGGACTGTAAAATCTGAGCTACTTCCTTCTCATATTGGCATCTAACTCATAACTTGCCTCTCTCAAAGGTTTATCCCCTGATAATTCAAATCCACGTTCTGATCCCCAACACCTTTCAGACTGAAAAGAAGGGTATGTGGGTACTTAACACTAAAATATTTCAGCCATTCAGACTTTTTACCGGTAAAGGTATCTTTAATACACTGCATGGGACTGAAAGCTCATTAAAATGGACTTTGTTGTAAAGAGTAGGCTTAGGGATGCATCTTTAAATTCTTGATTATCCTAAATAATCTTCCTGCTGAGATACTTGCCAACACAAGTATGCTTCTGTCCCATCATGGCTACAGACTGGCAGTGGGATTTTGCATTAGCATATTGTGGATCTCCTAAGATAAATACAAAACCCTGTTACTTGACACACAATTCCAATAAATCCTGTAAAAGTTTCAAGAGGAAACTAAATTTTTGATTGGAGTACAAGCTTCATAAAAGCATCTGACACTATCTTATGCTTGAAGACTTTACCCTAGGCAGAATATTAAGTAAAATGTGAGGTTTAAAGATTTGATTGAAAGGACAGAGCATCTTAGTATGTATTTCTTAAATTGACTAAAAATCATTTTAGTGCAGTTACTGTAGTTTGAATGACAAAGGCAGGAAATCTGTAATGATGGCTATATAGACAAAATATTTTTTCCCTACTCATAGATACCTGAAACTATTCACCTTCCTTCCTCTTGAGGAGATTGCCCACATCATGAAAATGCATGCTAAAGAACCTGAGAAATGGGGCCCTCAGAAACGACTGGCTGCAGAAGTAACTAAGCTTGTCCATGGTAAAGAGGGACTGGAATCTGCTAAGAGGTAAAGTTTGATTTTTCAAGCAGTTTTGCTTCAGATTTATTCTATGGTAATTCTCCATAGCTTTTCAGGGACTATTTTAATCTATTAAGTTGTTGCTTCAATGTTAAAAGAGAAAAATGTAATAATCCTGTAGACTTTAAAATACACTGAAAATTGCAGGGCATTAGGGTACAGTAAAAAATGGGGGTGGTATTTAAAGTATCTCTGTTAGTTTGTGGACTGCGAAAAGAAACTGGGGAGGGGAATCTGATGAGTTAAGCAGCACTTTGTGTGAAGAGAAGACTAGCTCTGTATTTTGAATACTCTTTGTTCTCACAGGTGCACTAAGGCCCTTTATTACAGCAGTGTGGAGGCACTGGAAGAAATGTCTGACCAAGAGTTACAGGAACTTTTCAGACAAGCTACTTCTGCTGAATTGATGCTTGAACCTGGGATGACTGTTCTTGACTTGTGCCGCAAAGCAAATGCCATTCCAGATGGACCTAGTGGGTAAGTTCTCACCTGTGCTCATGGGTAATACTCAAAACAGTACTGGAGTAGTAGTGGCTAAGGTTAATTTCAGTCACTGTTGACCTGGACGGGAAGTGAATTGCAGGAGTATTAAAATGTATTCAATTGTGCATCCAATAAAAATACAAACAAACAAACAAAAAACCAAACAAACAAAAACAAAACAAAACAAAAAAAAAAACAACAACAAACCCTAAGTGAACTTTCAGTTCTTAATAAACAGCTTTCTCTTGCAATTAACACTTGTTTCTGTTTTGTTTTTAAGGTACCGGAAAATTACAGATGGAGGTGTTTCAATAAATGGGAATCGTGTAACTGATCCTGAGACTGTTCTTATTCTTGGACAGCATATTCTGAAGAATGGAGTATCTTTACTTAGGGTTGGAAAGAAAAATTATTACATTATAAAATGGCTGCAGTTGTGACAACAGATTATCTCCCTAAAATAAGAGGTCTCTATCTCTGTTGCTTGAAGATGTACTTGAAAATATTTCTGTACTGTGCAGCTCACAGACTGACTTTTTCAAAATGCACCAGAGTTGAAATAAAGGAGCTGAGTTACACCACTGAAGAGATTGTAGATACACTGCCTTATTCAAAGCACCAGTCATAAGGATCTGCATAAGAAGAAAATGAAAATATTAATTTCAAAGTCCAGCAATGGAGATGTGCTCACCCTCCTTTAACAACCTTTGGTGTTGTAGAACAGTGGCCAGTTATTCCACAGGATAGCCCAGAAGAAAATGAGCCAAAGCAAACTCAAACCCACTCCTTACAGCCAGTGTGTGCTCATGTAACCAAGAAACCTTGCTGGGGCAAAGACAACCATGGTCATGTTTCTCTGAACAGGTCTGCTTTGAAGCTGCAGAAAATTCATAATAAAAATAAAGGAGTAAGTAATTAAACACTGATGTTAGTCAGTTCTTGGTTATGTATGGGGACACATTGCACCAAAGCTTTCCAGCCTTCATGTGGGAATACACAGCAAATTCTCTTGAAATCTGAAAGTACAGAGCTTAATGAATCTCTTTTAGGCCTTCTGTGTGCATAGTATGACTTACAAGGAGTGGCAGTTGTTCTACTTCTTTGGTCCTGTGAATGACATGGATGCATCCATGCTATCCAGCATTCCTTGTTGAAGGAATATCCTGGTACTAGTTCTGTAGGCTCTGCAGTCAGCTGGAAGATAGCACATTTTACCAGAAGATTTGGAGCATGTACGTGAAAGGGTTTTTTTTTAATGTCAACTGTCCAGGAGTTGTGGGTGAACAACATCACAGGGATCTCTGGACGAGGAAACGCATGAGGGAAGCTGAAATACTTTGCAGTGTTGCTTTCAAGGACCAAGCCTCACTCTTAGGCCATGGAGAATAATTTCCTGGTCCATGAAATCTTCAATACAAATTTGCAGTAACAGCAGCCACAAAGGGGGAAGCCTTAATCTTAGCTTCTGGAATGTGGTATATATTCTAGAGTTGGGTGGGGTGTTTGTTATTGTTTTAGGTATCTTTTTTATGTTTCTTTTTACTTGATAAACTTTATGCTGATTTCATTTGCACCATGACTCAAGATTTTAACAGTAATAAAATAATAGTGGCTTGCTTGTTATAGATGACAAGTTTCTTCTGGCAATAAAACTGAAATACGGTACTTTCAGAAGCTCAGCATATACTTAGTGTTAATTTCAATTTCCAAATCTTACTTACCTGTCTCATAATGAGACATCTCTAGCCTAACCTCTATTACATAACAATGAAAAGTAGTTGAGTCATTTCTATCTCAAAGAAAGCACAAGGAAGGGAAGGGGAAGGGTTCATCCACCTAACACAGCCATCTTGTTCCTTAAATGAGAAGCATTAGAGCAAATCAGAAACATGCACCTGGGACCAAAAAACTCCAGTACACACCAACGTTCACCTCCAGAGAAATACAACAGCCCATTTGAGAGTTTCTTTCTGGTTACAGGAAAAGCTCCTAGGAATAAGTAGTGTTTCACATCTGATCTTTCCTGCCTGTTTTCTGTCATTGCCAAATGGTGCAGATGCACATATTTGCACTACAGACGCACTTCTAATAAATTAGTGAATTTATTTTTTAGAAACATGACACAAAAAAAAGAATAAAGTTCTTTGCATGCAAGGTTTCTAATAAGACTCATAAACCCCAAGAAATTTAGTCCATGCTTGCCTTTGACCAAGTCCCAGCAACCCAAACCCTTCCCTGACTTCGCAGAGAAACAGCTGGATACAACCACTACTTGCCATGACCATACAGGGCCATCACAACTCAGAATTTGAACACTTGGGTCAAGGATCAAGGAGGACTGGAAAAATCAACTATTCTTTCTTAGCCTGGTCTTCTTATATACAGGTACATTCAGATGATCAAAAAGAGATTGTCCAAACTTGTTCAAATGTGAAGAGGGAGTAATTAATATTGAAGTATTTAACATGGCTACAAATGCATGATTTAAAAGTGCAAAAAGAAAAGTAATTATTTGGGCAAGGTATTTTTAAAATCCTAAACCCAACAAACTAAAGAAGCTCCCCCAAAAACATTTGTGCAGCACAACCTGGAAGACTTGAATTTAACCTTATTGCGGCAGCTAGCAGTCAAGAGGTAAAGGGTGAAAGGGCATGCAGCAGGTAAACTCAAAACTATAGAAGCATGAAAGCACCTTCACTAGTTTAAATAGTGTCACTGAACACAAAACCATATCCAAGTGGTATTAAACTTTGAGGAACCAATCCTCTAGCTCTCACCTCAAAGCAGTTTAATTAGCAACAAAAAGCAAATGCAGTGGAGATGCTCAGTAACTACAGAAAACACCAGCTACCCATTGCTCTCACAGCTGAAGGAGAAAACTGAAGGAAAAAAATTTACTCAGGTTAATTCCACTCAAGTTCCCAACAGGGGCACAACAAAGTGGCAAGTTTTTTCTTTCCCCTGCTGTGGTCCATAACACAGAGACCTGAGTTTGACAGATCCAATCTGGCATCTGTCATTCATCCACAAAGCAATGAATAAAGGCAGGTTTTACACAAGGTCTGCTCTGTTTACTTTAGAGTAAGGTCTGAAGCACACAGATACCACTGCCCCCTTGACTCATCCATTTCACTAAGTAAAATTTGAACCTGACTACTAAATACAAACTGTTCACAATCAGGATACTGTGTTTTAGTTACAGCACAACTACGCAACAACTCAGGTAACAATGTCAGACATTTACTAATCTGAACTTGGCTTACAAGGAGTTTTCCCCTCCATGATTCTCTCCCCATTGGAGAGCAAGGTAGCTAAAACTTGTGCATTGATGACAAAATTATTTCAAATTTAAATTAAATAAGGTAATCCAGAAGACAGTTGTAAGCCATCAGTCTAATCTGGAAATTTTTCAGTTGCTGCCCTCATTAGGCTTTTTTCCACTTTCCACAGCTTCCCCATAATTTCTTTTAAGCTGGTAGTAATAGTGGAATTTGAAGTATTTTAGCTCAGTTGCAGAACACAGCTTGTTTCAGACCTATCAGTAGGCATGAGCAACGCATCTACATTATGAGTTATGGAACTATTCAAGAATGCAGAACTGAGTGAGAACAAGTGAAATCATAACTAAGGCTGTACACATACAGGTACTTATACTACTAACTTAAAAGTGCACGTAAGTCCTGCCACCAGAACTACAAGTCAGTCCAAAACTATTTCTGGCGTAATTAATTTTGTGTATTATCTGTTTATTAAATAACAGGATTGTTACAGCATGGACCTTCAAAGTCTTGCATTAAGGATTACATATCAAGTTCATTTCTTGGCACTCAAACATTACTAAATTGAAACTTTTTATGAAACTTAAACAAAAAAAGTCGTAACATTTCAGAAACCAAATTAACACTGGAAATTTCACACGACATTACAAAGCCAGGTATCACTTGCAAGAATTTCTTCAATAGATGAAATTCATTTACTCTATGCAGCATTTCAAAACTTTAGAAATCGGAGTATTTCTTCACAGAGAGACTGTTGACTGAACTTTGGGAGTTAAAGCTTAGGTAGCAGATCACTTATGGACGGCATTACCTTGTTGAAAACTTCTTAGATATTGAAAGCAAAGGGGAGAGAGGTGTAAGGTGAATTCCAAACAGAAATATAATGCTTTTGACAAAACTTAAAAGCTTTCACGGATTACCAAATTGATTTAAAAAGTGGTTTGCACTTCAGTCAAATTTCTTGAATCTGAAAACTACCATCCCTGGATACAATGCAAAATACAAGTACCTCCTTTGTCTTCATTACACGTAATGCATACACCATGTCTTTTTAGGCTGTTTAAAAATACACAATATATATTTCTGTGTTCTGCATGAATTACCTCAGATCCTACATGAAGTATCCAAAAGTTGCATCTGTCAGACTTAACTCTTTGTGCTCTTGCATACTAATGCCAAACTGAAGATTACCATGAGAAAAAAACATTTTTAAATAGAGCTTCTTGTAAACAGAATTTTAAAATTTTCAATCTTTAGCAGATTACCAAAGGAATTCCATTTTTGCTGATTTCAGGGGGAAGGAACTGCATATGGTAATAAAGACCTCGCTATCTTGGCCCAATACCATAAAATCAAGCCATGGAGATTAACAGCAGCATCCTATTTTTCATGCAAGTTGTGTTAAAGAAAAAGTACCAGCAACACTATAGTAAACATTTTCACTTTATACAAAAAGAGTGAGTCTGCTTGAAAAGTACATGCAAGTATGCTGGCTGGAGTTTAAATAAATTTTTATTCATAAAAATTAAAATTATTACTTTTTCAAGGCTAGTGTGATCAATAGTTATCCATATGAATTATAATCAGAAAAAAAAGGAAACCTCATGAACTTAATTTCCAACCTAAAATTTCATAATTTTACGATTGTCCTCAAAAAAAAAGCTACTTACAGCACTATAAAATTTCCTCAAAAGCAACTGTAATCTCTGATACAAATATTCCAATTCCATTGACTTTCTTTCATACTGTCATACATTCCAAAATTTGCAGAAGCTGTGGGCATCCTCTTCTCCCTGGCCAACTTCATCTGTTTGTAAAAGAAACGCTTATTATCCCATTATATTTTTGAAATCCAGTTTTATTTTTCAGTTCTGCCAGAGCAAATTTACTATCAGATGGTCCAGGGGCTTGGTCCCAGGGGGGAAGGAGGGGGAAGGTGTCCTTGTGCCTGATTATAAACCCCAACATTCATACACAAGCTCCAGTGCACATTAATAACTCTGCAGCCACTTTTTAGTAGGCTGCTCTTGTTCTCAAGCTCCAGGTTAATTCTTCCTACATGATACTCCATGAAATCAAGTCTGAAGTTTTGTCTGCCACTGAAACATTTGGGGACAAAGCGAAAAATAAAGGGAACACACATACATAGTAATACGCTCGACATCTCTACTGTGCTATAAAATGGAGACCTCCATTCTGTCACAGTGCATGCAATATATTCATGAAAGAAAATACTCGGTGCTTTCTTTTCTTCACAGTATTGAAACTTCTACTGGAAAAGCAGCTTAAAACTACGCTACAAGACTACACCGGCTGTCTTAACCACAGACAACCTGTTCAGCAAGTCAGGCACTGGAACTTGAACATTTTTCCCCAAGTTCAAATGAGACTGTCACTGAGACAGAAGACTTGGTCTGCTATAATTTGCACCAGAAACCTGGTAAGGAAACATTTAGAGCCATTTATTATATGGATTAAATACGACTTCTTTTGCAAAATACAGCATATTTTTCTGTTTGCAAATCAAACCAACTGTCTTTACATGAGCAGATTTACACAGTTGCAGTACACAGATAAGAAGAGTTCATAAATAAAAATTCTACTCCGTATACCATGCCTAGCAATTGTCAAGCCAATGTAACCTCCAATGCATATAAATAGTGTGGCTGATACAGTCTTCACCAAAGATGTGTCTCACGGATCTCTGCAATGATCTGGCTGGCTCGCTGCAGGGCCTGCACACAGGAANCAGGAACACACAAAACCCATAGTTAGTTATGCTGGAGAGATTTCCCAGGGACATAACAGCAGCAGTCTTGGAAGTGCAAAGCTAAAAATCAAATCACAGCTCATCAGTGTCATCACGAAACGAGTGGCAACCCATTAAATTCTCAAGAAGGGCAGACTTCTTCACCAGACACAGTTTTAATGCTGTAAACCTTAAAAATAAAAGAGAAACTACACCTATGTTTTACCTAGTCTGCTAAACTGCAGATTTAAAAGCTTGTATGTAATCCTTTCTGGTCATGTATCGGTTTT
This sequence comes from Buphagus erythrorhynchus, assembly GCA_013400855.1. Classification (NCBI taxonomy): domain Eukaryota; kingdom Metazoa; phylum Chordata; class Aves; order Passeriformes; family Sturnidae; genus Buphagus; species Buphagus erythrorhynchus. The sequence continues at coordinate 7,263 of VZTT01041076.1, read as the reverse complement.
AATTCCTCTAGCAGAGAAAAGCAATACACTAGCATAGTCTTAAAAAGCAGTAAAGAAAAAAGGAAGGCAAGCCTTCAAAAAGTCTCCCACTGATATGGTTAACTGCTCCCATGAGCTCCTGATCTCTTCAGTACCTTTAGCATGTCAGCTGCCTCTTTCCTGCGCTGTGCCATGTCCTCAGACTCCGTGAGAAGGTCATCCAACAACAGGGATTTGTACAGCTGGCCCACCAGCTCACTCTGAAGAGTGTCCTTCACATGATTCACCAGAAAATGCATCACTGCCTTTGGCACACTGCAAGCACAGAAAGATTGTTTCTTTAAAATAATTGTTCAAAACCAGGCCTGTTCCAGATTGAAGAATTCTCAATGAGGGCAAGCAGCTACACACAGTCTTGGCTCAAACTACCAGGAATCTATCACTACCGTATCACTACCAGCTCTCTCAAGTAAAAGCAGCATCAAGTACAGTATTAGAGTAGAACTAATTCATATAAAATAATTTCTTCCAAATAGAGAAGCTGCATTGTAAAAAAACATGAATAGTATAAAACACAAAGTAAGAATAAATAACTTTGTTCATTAGGTATCAACCTATCTCTACTGTGCTAGGGATGACACACATTGAAGTATGTCAACCCTAAAACCAAATTTTATGTGTAAATGGGAAGGCAAAGGCAAAGAAATAATTCATATCTCTGATATTACATAGTACAAATAGTGCAGTAAAGTTAAGGTAAACAAAGCACTCCCCTGACATGAAAGACTAAAAATTATATTGAAGGTTTTAGTTTACTGGATAGACTAAAACACCTATGAGCCTCACTAACCTGCTCTAAAATCTGGTTTCCAGATTCCTGTACTTCCTCCCCAAACTTCCCATATATATAAAAATATATTTGAAGTTAGACCTTTCCACAAAGACATAAGCAAAAAAACTTTTACAGAATTCCTCATTAACGAAAAAGTATGACATTTTTAAGCAAAAACTTTGAAGGCATTTTCCACAGTAGAAAGAACTTTTTCATGC
>VZTT01041074.1:43196-55151 GCA_013400855.1 Buphagus erythrorhynchus | reverse complement strand
GAAAATAGACATTTACAGTATTAGTGCTCCTAGATCACAAATGGCTTTGACTGTCTAGCTATCATGAAGGAGCCTATAGGCTTTTGTGTCACAAAAGCACATATTGATGATTACTATCAGGGAAGGAAGAATCCAATGTGTTCTCTGCTGAGTCACATATCTGCTGAGGTCTGTCCTCAAAGCACAAGGAGCCTCCCAGAACTCTCACTGTCTCCTAGGGTCACTGAAGAGCCAGGAGCATTTATGCAGAGATCCAGGCCTCATTGGATAAGACTTCCTAATTACAGTGAGCCAAACAGCATGGGAAGTGGGAAACCTGAAAAAAGCAGGGGCAAGGATAAGACACACAAGCAGAGCAAATAACACAAGAACAACAAATGTCTAAGTTCCACAGCCAGATACCAAGCTTATTTAATATTTATCTCTTTCTTAGAGGATTAGAGGATGTCCAGAGAAATGATTGAAAAGGATGTGAGGAGTGTAAGATGGAGGAAGGCTTGGAAGAAATTTCATAGGGGAACCACAAACCCAGAGTGTAGCTACCACTTTATGAAATGGCCAAGCTCATCAGGAATCACAGCAAACACCACTGCAGTTCACAGCAGTCCCAAAAGCTGCTGTGACACAGTCTGGGCAGGGAGGGAGAAGATAAGAGTGGGGCTTTTGAATTATGAGCTAAAGGAATGCACGGGTCCAAATCTCAACTCTTCATCTCAACAACTTGTGAATGAATCAGACAGGTTCACTGATTTCCCTTTCTGTCCTTCAGATTGTCTGAAATCAGACAGGCACTTCTTTTCCATGTGTGTGTGTGTGTGTGTGCTGGTAAACACAGCAACTCTTCCAGTACTGCAAAAATTATATAATTTTACCTTGTAACAAGTATGAATTTACATAGTAAACTATCAAAGTTAAACCAAGCAGAGTAAGTGATCCTTCAAGCACTATCACTCATCTATTGAAGTGGTTGGGACCAGACAGGATCCTTGCCCTGCTGAGAGCCAGGTATAAGAGGTGCTAGTACCTGCTGCCAAGAAATGCCTCCATCCTTACAGTGGCCTGTAGATGCAAAACACTTGCCTGCTGGATTGTGCTCCAGAGAGGAAATGTTTGTCTGAGAGGGGAATCAACACTGTGAAACTAGACTGCTACTTGTGGTTTGACAAGGTTTTGAGAACCTCATTGTATGGGGAAATTATAGTCTGCTGAAACAAAAACAGTGAGGAGAAAAGAAGAGAAATGCCAAAGATGACTTATATTATGATTCTTCTGCAGGTGAGTTTGCCATTTTAGCCTGTCACAATTTGCATCTACATTTGCATTTTAATTGTTCTGTGAAAACCTTTGCATTGGAACAAATCCAGAAGGAGCACACATGAAACATGCATCCATACAGGAGATACAGGTCTTGGATGGATGCCTAATCTTCTCCAATGGGAAGAGCTTGCTGTAGGCAAAGTCTCAAAAATGAAACCATTTCTCCATTCACCTCAGGTGAGTCAAGAGAAGCCTTGTGGTAGGAACTGCAGACGAGCACTCGTCTGTTCAGGAAACCAAACAACTTATATCTATAAAAGATATCTAAACAGGGATTTAGGGAGCCTTATTCTGGTATCCACCTTTAAAAGTGCATAATTACACATTTCCAGTTGAACCATAGGGACACTGAAAGGCCCCAGTGTCGATCAGCAGCCTCTCCTGCCAAGCACTGTGTTAACAGGAGAGTCGGGTCTTGCCTCAAACAGTTTACAAGACAGGCGAAGGAAATAATCACCATCTTGTTTTTCTGGCATGAAACTGAGGCCCAAGGCCAAACAGAAGAGCTGACAATTGAAACAAGATTGCTTATTAAAAAGAAATGCCAGGCCAACAACTTAAATCAAGGCACTCTCCTTCACTGAACATGAACTCACTGATTATCACCTCAAATTCATGCTCAATTTCCATTCCTCAGCCAAGAAATCTGCTTTCAATGCAGTTTATGCAGGCAAGCTATCAGAGTTGAGGCTGCCAGTGAAACCCTGTCTCTTTTCTCTCAGCTTCCTCCTAAAGAGCTGGTTCCTTTGCCTCTCTACCAAGAGCCATTCTCCCCACAGGAAGGGCACCAAAGACATGACCCACTATGATTAAGAGAGCCTTTTGCAAAAGGAAGTGCTTTAGCACATGCAGCCTGGTTGCAGCATTCATTCCCCAGCTGTTTCCCTCACTTTGGGCAGCAGCATCCTGGAGATTAGTTTTGCCTCACAAGCCAGACCACAGTGGCAGTAAGTCAAGCTGGATCCACTCTGCTCGATAGAAATTACATCTAGTCTGAGTGTAGGAGGATTGAGACCCAGGGAAGATAATGATTTTTTGCCTCAGTGAAACACTGTAGACTTGCAGTTTCCTTAGTGGCTATCAATTTAATTGCTGTCAAACACAAAGGGATGTTTTACTAAGTCATAAACAGGTAAGAAACTCTGACTTACACCTTCCTAATTTTCACATTGCAAAACAGTTTAAGGTAGGGGTGTTGTTTTAACAAAGGAAAAAGGAGGGTAACCTAGTTTATATATGTGTCCCTATTCACCAGGATGGTCTTTTGCCATAGCAAGAAGTAATTCCTGGGACTTTGCAAGCTTCACTCAGCAACAGAGATTTGTAAAACTTTATCAATTATGAGAAATGCTCTTATGAAAACCCAAAACCCCTAATTTAAAAAAAAAAAAAAAAAAAGTAAGTCAAAGTGAGGTGGGTTTACTTTTTAACTCAGGTTCCTTACTTCTCACCCTCAATTGGGTGAGTAGTCAAACAAATGGTTAAACTTGCAAAACCAAATTGGAGACAGCCTTCACAAAGAGCAGGGTGGGAAGGCCCAGCAGGGAGATAGCTTCGTTTGGCTCAGCACTTTTCAGAGCTGTTCATCTGATCATGCCCTCAGCAAAAGAGGTGGGATGATTTTTTTAAAATGCCTGTGGGACCTATTTCTGAGTTTGTATTCTTAACATACTTTAAAACACTTGAGTCTTTAAAATACCGCCCAGACAGAATGAAAAGTCAAAATTGAGTAACTATGGACAGAGAACAGTATTGCCTCCAATAACAAATCTCTTACCTTCCTTTAGAAAAAGAAAGAAAGAACAGGGCAGGGGGAGATAAATTTGGGAAAAAGTCAGTTTTTTTAATCAGGGCTGCATTATCAGACAGGAAAAACTGCAGAAATTAAGACACTCAGCATTATCTTGTCTCTGCTCCTTTGTGTATCCCTAAATAAGATATCTCTTTCTAGCCTTCTTAATTAGAACCTCCTAATCAGTTACTTGCAGAAAAACCATCTGTATGTCTACTGCATCTCCCTAACCTCCACAGCAGGAGGTAAAGGGTTAAATGATATAAGACACAGTTTCTTTTTTTATATGATAACTAAGAGCTGCAATATAATTGCCTGATTGCTCTATTTCATTAAAGCTCCTTTTCCTTTCTACTTCAAAAGGTTAATGCCACTCATATTTCCTTTTTTTATTGTCTGGCTTCACATAATGCCATGGGACAAGACAAAATAAGCAGTTGCCTCAACAAACTATAATTCATCCCAGCAGAACAACGACCGGCTGTAACTCAGTCTATTTTTAAACCCAACAAGTAATGAAAATCACTAAAAATAATACATTTCCTAGAGCCAAGACAATAGGCCTAAAATGTGTAATAATTAGTGCTCTGGCCCAAGTGCTCCAGGCTTTAAACTGTTTTATGACTGCAAGATCTGTTCTTAGCAATCAGCCCAGTCCATTGGTACCTACTTAACATCTTTATTATTAACAAGCTTTTCTTGTACCATCTATGTTTAACCACAAGCTGAAAGCACCACATGACTGCAAAAAAAATCTGTGCCTTCTTTCTTGTTCCCCCTAGTTCAGGACACTCAGAGGTAGCATAAATTAATTCATTGTCTAAAAGGGGAAAGTCTGGCAATAAAAAGAAAATACAAGGAAACTGTTTTGACACAGTTTGGTACATAGCCATATTTATATGTACCAAAGAAAGTAGGCTGTGGGTCAAAATATATATAAAAATCTTCCACCCAGGCCAGCTGCCTCCCCTCAGAGATATGAAGTGGCACAGACACTGATCTCCACTCCTCCTCTTTTACAGTAGCATTCAGTGATCTCCAGCAAGACCCTCTGTGCTGCTTAAGTTCAACCATGTGTGTAAGGCGATAATAAATACACAAAAAAACCATTCTGAATGATCCCTGACAGCCTGACAAAAAATGTCTTCTCCTTCAGCAGTGCTTTTACTTAATCTGCATGTGCTTTTTCCTTTAATTATTAGCTCACACAATGCTCCAATACTTGCCAAATTTTTTGTACCCACAGTTTTGCATCTTCAGAAATGGTACTTTGAGGATGAATGCATCATTTGGAATCAAACATGCTCTTAAATAAAATGGATATTTTTCCTAGGGCATTTAAGTGACTCAGTGCTACTGCAATTGACTTGGTCTAAAAATCATAGAATCATAGAATCTTTTAGGTGGAAAAGCATCTTTTAAGATCAGTGAATCCAACCTATAACCCAGCACTCCCAAGTAATCACTAAACCATGTCCCCAAGTGCAACATCTATACATTTTTTAAATCCCTCCAGGGGAAGTGACTCAGCCACTTCCCTGAGCAGCCTGTTCCGATGCTTGAGAATGCTTTTGCAGAAGAAATTTTTCCTAATAGCCAATCAAAACCTTCCCTGATGCAACTTGAGACATTTCCTCTTGTCCTGTCACTTATTACTTGGGAGAAGAGACCAATCCCCATCTGGCTACAACCTCCTTGCAGAGAGTTGTAGAGAGCAATAAGGGCTCCCCTGAGCCTCCTTTTCTCCAGGCTAAACAACAGCCACTCCTCATAAGACTTGTGTCTCTGAGTCTTCACCAGCTCTGTTGCTCTTCTCTGGACATACTCCAGCACTTCAAAATATTTCTTATAGTGAGTGAACCCAAAACTGGACACAGCACTCAAGGTGTGACCTCACCAGTGTTGAGTATAGGGGAACAGTCACTGCCCTGGTCCTGCTGGCCACATTATATCTGGTATAAGCCAGGCCTTTGTGGCCAGCTGGGCACACTCTGGCTCATGTGCAGCTGGCTGTTGATCAGCACTCACAGGTTCTTTTCTGCTAGACACAAATACTGGTGCTAATACTGAGCCCTGGGGAGCATCACTCGTGGCTGGCCATCAGCTGGAGCTGGCACCATTCACCACCCTGAGCCCGACCACCCAGCCAGTGAACAGGGCACCTGCCCAAGCCTTCAGCTGCCAGGCTCTCCAGCACAATGCCATGGGAAACAGTCAAAGGCTTTACTGAAGTCCAGGTAGACAACATCCTTTCCCTCGCCCAATAAGCAGGTTGCCTTGTCATAGAAGGAGAACATGTTGATCAAGCAGGACCTGCCTTCAAGAGCCCATGCTGGCTGGGCTGATCCCCTGCTTGTCCTGCATGTGCTGTGTGATGGCACCCAAGCTTCCATAACCTTTTCTGGCACCAAGGCCAGGCTGACAAGGCCTGTAGCTTTCCAGATCTTTTTTCCTGCCCTTCTTGTAAATGGATGCCACACTGGCAAACTCCAGCCTTCTGGGGTCACCCTCCTTAACCAGGACTGCTGGTAAATGGAGAGCAGCTTGTTGAGCTCTTCCAACAACCTCCTGAACTGTTCCCTCTACACTGTGCTGTATTTCCAGAAGATAACTACTAAATTGAAGGCCACCACAAGAGCAAGAGCCAATGATTGTGAAGATTCTCCCAGCTACTTAGAGAATATCCTGCCAGCTTCTTCATCCTGGTTGGGTGATCTATAACAGACTCCTACCACGATATCCATGATATCTGCCTGTTTCTCTGATTTTTATTCACAAACACTCCACCTTTTCATCATCATTGTTAAGCTCCGACAGTCAAAACACCCCCAAACAAATAAGGCTATCCCATTGAATCTCTTTTCTTGCCTGTCCTTTCTGAAGAGTTTATAGCCATCCACTGCAGCATTCCAGTTGTGCAAGTCATCCCAACATGCTGAGGTCACTTGGCTTGTTGAGCTGAGAGAAGGGGAGACAAGGGAAACCTCATTGTTGTCTGCAGCTTCCCTACCTGATCTCTTCTCTCTGGTGACCAGTGACAGGACCCAGCAGAATGGCATGAAACTGTGTCAGGGGAGGTTTAGGTTGGTTATGGAACCCCAGGGGTGTGGTCACAGCACTAAGAGAGATGAAGTGTGTGGATGATATCTCAGGTGTATGGCAGGATTCTTGGGGTGTCCTGTGCAGCAGCTGGAGTTGGACTTGATCATCCTTCTGAGCCCCTTCCAAGTCAGGATATGCTATGGTTCTAAAATTCTATGTTTCTGTGATGGCAGCTATGTCACAATTTTCCATTTATGCAATGGCTTCCAGCTCCTCCTGTTTGTTGCCCATGCTGTGTGCATTGGTGTAGATGCACTTCAATTGGGCTGTTGATCCCACCACTTTTTGGAGTGGAGAAGCCCCAGTTCCCACCTGACTGTTCTCAGGTGCTTCTGTGGTTTTGAACACATCAATAAACCTTTTATCTTTGCTGCTGCATGGGTTTTCATCCCTTACCACCACTGAGACAGCAGGCTGAAGGACCTTCCTAGCACACTGTCCCTCAAATAACAGCATGGTATCCCCATGCTTCTCTCTAGTGACCCTGGTTTTATCCCTTCTCCCCTTCAAATCTAGTTTATAGCACTTTTGACTAGCCCTGCTATCTCCTGTGCAAAAATCCTTAAAGGCAGGTGTACTCCATCTGTTGACAGCAGGCCTGGTGTTGTCTAAACCAACTCACAACCAAAAAACTGCAAATTTTGCCAGTGAAATCAGGCTTGGAGCCAAGTATTGATCTGCAGGATCCTCCTCTTCCCTCCCTCATCATTCCCTGGAACTGGAAGGATAGAGGAGAATACTGCCTGTGCTTCTGATCCTTGGTCTAGTCATCCCAAGGCAATGAAGTCTCTCTTGACTGACCTTGGATTTTTGTTACAACTTCATCACCTACTTAAAAAGAACAGTAAGGGTCATTAATTTGAGGGCTGTACCAGGGCAGGACTATTTCTGCTTCTCTTCATATCTTCAACCCAGGCTCCAGGGAGGCAGCAGACTTCCCTAAGAAGTGGGTCCAGTTTGCATCTTGGGCATTCTGTTTCCTTCAGTAGAGAGTCTCCTATAACAATGACCTGTTGTGTTTTCTTTATGGAATCAGTTTTGATTTGGGGTGTAGGCCAAATTAACCTTGGCAATAAATCCATGCTAGATGAGCCACTATCTCTTTTGTTTGGTTCCACAGACCAATTCATGCTAACCTTTGCTTTGTTGAGCAAACAGAATTAATTTTATTCAAACTTCATTGGCTGAGTTAGTTAAGGAGAGAAAGCATTGGAAAGGCCTAAAACTCAGCTCATTAACCTGCTTTGTCACTCTAACCTGGCTATTCTTTACAGCCCAGGATAGCTGAGAGTCCCCATCCCAAGCACCTCTGTGCTCAAAACTGTACAGAAACAGGGAAGGATCCCTGCCCCAGCCTAGAAAATCTCAGGCAGTAATTTCAACTGATTTGAAAAAAACCCACACTCTTCCATACTTAAGGGTTACTTTTGCCTGTCAGAATCTGTCTAAAGGCTGATGACAGGAGCACTTTATGCATGTGAAATGCACCCTTTGTGTACCTGCTGAGGTGGAGCCTTGTCTATGTGAGAGCATTAAGAACAAGTCCATTTAGAGAATAACTTTGGTACAGAAAACTAAGAGCAGGGCAGAAATCAATGCTGTTCTCTTTCAGTGTGTCATGCCAACAACATTCATTTCAGCCCACTGGTTTGCATGTCCCATCACACAGATTTCCATCAGTCTTGTATGTGGCATGGACACCACCATTGCTGCATCACCATGACAGCACTTCACACTGGTCAGCTTTTGTCCTCACTTCCCTCACTCCTCCCCAGTGTGGAAGCAAAATATAAATATTGCTCCCTCAAAATACAACTGCTGGCATGCTCAGGCACACCAAAACAAGGCACAAGAGCTCAAAGTCTCTTAAATTTTGGCCTCCCAAGTATTAGCACATTGAGCATCAAAAATCTTAATCTTTATGAGAATCTGGGCTTGAACCACTCACCTAAAGTGTTTCCTCAGCAGGTCTGGACATCGAACTTTTCTCTGCTGAGCCCCAGCCAGCCCTCCAGCTACAACCCAGATGCATATTTTGAAGTTTGCATTTGTACAGAGGTGTCTATGCAGCTTAGGAGCAATTTGTATCCAGATTATTTCAAAACATCCCCAAAGCTTCTACAAATGAATTAAAGGTTCTTCATACAAATTAATTAAAGGTTCTTCCTTATCTGAGCTCGACTACAGCTGTTGGGCTTTAATGTCCAATCCTTAGGCACCAGTTGAATTCACAACACTTTTCAACATACTGTCACAAAACCCAGACATTAAGGCTGTGGCCATGTTCAGACACCCTAACCACTACACTGGAACTTCATCATGTCAGCCCTTAGAGGCCACTGAGAAAGCCTGTGAGTCCAGAGACTGCTGGCTGAGGAAGCCTGCAAGTAAGGCTGATACAAGACATTCCCTTCTCCTCACAGCATGTTCTGTGCTACATCCATGTGAGCTGAGAAATGTGAGGAATCAGCTCATGCCAACTTCAGCTCTCCTACTCTTGATGTCTTCCCACCTGCCTCCTGCATCCTGTTTTTACTCAAACCAACTGTGGAAATAAGAGAACAAGCTTGATTCCTAGAGAAGAAATAGATTAGAGAAGAGGTTGTGGGGTCTCCCTCACTGAAGATGTGCAAGAACAACCTGGACACAATCCTGTGCCATGTGCTCTAGGAAGGCCCTGCTTGAGCAGAGAGGTTTGACCAGATGATCCCACCAGTGGTCCTTTCCAGCCTTACCCATTCTGTGATCCTGGATTCTGTAAACCAGTTGCTATTCTGGGAGGTACATGAGTGTCCTTTCTGCAGCTTCACAGGTACAATAGAGAGAACAGACAGTTTAGGGGTTCTGGTAGGGTAAAGATTGCCTTCAGAGGGAAAGCATGTAAGTCAGCACACCCCCAGAATGCAGTAAAGAGCCCTGAAGACTTCATTGAATACTGTGATAAAAAGAATCCAAGAAGGACAGGGCAAAGTGCTGAGTAGTTGGTCATTACCTTGATTACCTTGAACACTCAGCAAAGTAAGAAATAGTTAGAGGCTGTTACTCACCTGAAGTGAATGAACTGAAACTATTTAAAGAATTCAAGAGGCTGTTAACCCAAAATGACATTGAAAATGTTCCTCTCTTCCCAAAATTCACCTACAGAAAATTGACAATTCTTGGTCTAGCCACGTATAAGCTTTCTAGAAAAAGAAAGACTCGTAACAAATATTGCTTCTGTGACTACTGAATTTGTATTTCAACAAGTGTAGTATCAAGAAATTCAATATCCAGGTCCTCTGCTTAAGCTGGACCTTTAGGATTGACACAGGAGCCTTCCTGGTTTATGACTTGTAGGTTGAATTTAAAAATGACAAGATAATATAATCTATATTTTCCAGATGTAAGCAGGGCTACTCAAGCACACAATAAAAGGGGTTTTGCCATTTAGATCAGATTTAAAGTCATTAAGACTTCATGGTTTGTGTTCTTCCTACAGCAAACTTCATCTTCACAAAAAAGGATTTTTAAACCAGTGAGTGCCAAGCCAATGATTTCCTCTGTGTGGAGCTGCATAAATAAGATGTATGGAATGATGACACAGAGTTTAGGTATCTTGAGACTGTCTGAGTACTGCTATTTGATTGTTTTTAACCTTTCAGGCTCTTATGTTTGTCCAGTGACAAATAGTTGCCTTTCAATATTTTTGGCTTTTAGGTCAAAATGACAAGTAAACATCTTTTTTCATAGAATACATTTAGAGATGAACATAGATTGTTCTGTTTTTTCATTATTTGTCTTTGATGATCTGCAACCTTAAGGAAATAATCCTCTCCACACTTGAATCTCAGACCTGGCTTTTCTCTTATTTACAGTTTGGTTAAATAGTTAACTGAGCACTGTAAAAAAAAAGAAAAAAACGAGGTGGAAAGGGGAGATCACAACTCTTCCTTTCTGATATCCCATAGCTATTATTTCAACAGCAATGAAAAATAGAAATGATGCAATTTTTTTAGGAAATCTGTCCAGGAAGCTGGAAAACAAGACTTTCTTCCTGTGTGGCCTTGGCCTGTTATTTAGGGCCGTGTTCAGGCCATGCACAGAAGGCCCTAAAATTAAGCATCATGAACCTATGACATCAAAGCAGTTCAAGCCACCTGCTGTGCACCAAGGAAGGGAAGAAGCAGTCACATCACCTGGGTTAGGCTGGAGCCACAGTGGGGAGCAGTGGGGCAGTGCACCCACCTTGGGCACTGTCATTTCTCCTGGTGACTCTAGGCAGGAGCTGAGGTGTAGCAATGACAATGTGACACCTTCTTTCCTTCAACACAGACAAAACACCTTCTCCTATCTCACTTAGGTATTATAAAAATTAACGTTCTGGTGGTTTGGTGACTGGGTGCCAGTGACAAAGGTCAGGTAAACACTTGGGCTGTAAGCTGAGGCAGTATCTTTCATTAGACCAACCGCAGGAGATAAGGACCTGTACAGATAGCAGGCCATGGGACAATAAAGATCCCAGTGCCTCCCATACTCCGTTTGTTTTCACGTTCAGGAGAGGAATCACAGAGACTAGTGGATGGTGAGTAAGTGGCAAACAAAAGAAAATGTATGATTTGCCATATGTTATCCATCTTGTGGCCCCTGATCCTTGTGAAAACAATCTAAAATCTAAATTTAAACTAGATTTCTCAAGGGAAGGGGGCACCTATCCATCTCAGTTCTGCCAATGAGATGCCAACACCTGTAATGGATGCCTGGAACAGTGCAAAGGCATTCCAGACACTCCAGCCAACACACTGGCTTTATCTGGGGCCCAGCTCAGATGCCTGTACGGAAACACACGTAGTATGGGGAACAAACAAGAGGAACTAGAGATTTGCACATGCCTGGGTGGATACAATATCACTGGGATCATAGAGACAAGGTGGCATGGCTCCAATGACTGGAGCACTGCAACGAAAAGGTTTCAGGAAAGATGGGTAGGGACATGAGAGGGTGTAATGACCAGCCAGAGAGGATGGAACTCTACCTGGGGAAGGACAGAAAACCAACCAAGAACTTGTGGGTCAAGTTAAAGGGAGGGCAGGTACAGGAGATGTCATAGTGGGGGTCTGCTACAAGCCACCCAATCAGGAGGATGATGTGGATGAAATCCTCTATAGGCAGTTAGGAGCAGCCCCACACCTGCAAACCCTGGTCCTCATTGGGGATTTCAACCATGGGGATATCTGTTGGAGGGACAACATAGCAGGGCATGAGTAATCTCCAAGTTTCCTTGAATGTGTCAATGACAATTTCCTTATACAAGTGATTGAGGAGCCAACAAGGGACAGTGCCATGCTGGACCTTCTGCTCACCAACAGGGAACAGCTGTTGGGGAATGCAGTGCTCCAAGGCAGCCTTGGCTGCAGTGACCACGAGATGGTGGAGTTTGAGGTCCTCAGGACAGTGAACAAGCAGTGAGCTCACTGCCTGGCCCTCAGGAGAGCAGACTTTGTCCTCTACATGGACATATTCAGTTGAGCCCCATAGGATAAAGTCCTGAAGGGCACAGGGTCCCAAGAATTCTGACTGATATTCAAGGATCACCTCCTCCTATCTCAGGTATGATACATCCTGACAGGGAAGATATCTGGCAAAATCTCCACGAATGGATAAGAAGCTGCTGAGCAATTTCAGACCCAAAAAAAAGGATGAGATGTGACATGGGAGGAATACAGGGAAATTGTAAAGGAAGTTAGAGATAAGGTCAGGGAAACTTG
>VZTT01041074.1:23913-34631 GCA_013400855.1 Buphagus erythrorhynchus | reverse complement strand
TAGAGTTCTTGGGGGTTTTTTCTCCCAAGTTCTTGGTTATAATGCCAAGATTTCATTACTGATGAACAATGTCTACTCCACAGCCTGTTCTTCATAAATTTTTCTCCATATGTGTTGCCTTATATTTGTTCTTTCTTGTTCAGCATCATGGGAGTTTTCCTAAATTCTTTATAAGTAGAGTTTTCATTTTACAGCTTTAAATAATTTAGTATCATGAGTAAACTTTGTCGTCTTACTATTTACATCCTTTCCTAAACCAGCTATGAAGATACTGAACTGTGCATGCTGACTGAGAATGTCTATGGGACACCAGTGGGGCTTTCCACCATTGACAAAACTGACAGCTTAATCCTCCCCTTTTTTCTTGTGCCTTTTAACCACTCTTTCATCTATGCAAGAACCTTTCCTTTTATCCTCTTGCAGCTCAGTTTCTTTAAAAGTCTTTGATGAGAAACCTTGTCAAGGACCTTCTAGAAACCCAGGTATTGCCTGGATCTCCCTTGTCTGTGTGGTTATTGACTCCTTCAAAGGATAGACTTATGATGCACAACTCTATAAATGCCACAGAGACTCTTCCTCAATATATCATATTTACCCACATGCCTGCTAATGTTACAATTTATTATAGTTTCTATCACCTTACCTAGTGTGGATGTTTGCTTTAATTGTCTGTAGTTTCCCGGTTTTCTATTACTCCTCCACTTTCCATTCCACTGACACCACAATAGTTTTATGCTTGAGGTTCAGCTAATAACCAGTCAAAAGATGTCAGACAGAGTCACAGAATCACAGAGTATCTCTGGTTGGAAGGAATCCATAAAGATCATCAAGTTCAACTCCCTGCTCTTTGTAGTACTTAGAGCAGAGCAGATGTATCTGGCCCACTTATTTCAAGTACCAAAAGCTTGGAAAAATCATTAAAAGCTCAAGATTCTATTAAGACTAAGGAATATCTAATGAATAAAGTTATTCCTCACATTCAACTCATTTTATTTTGCCCGTCTCAGTAAGACAAAGACCAAGCCATTTTATGAGGAAAATCAAAACAGCATAGGAAGGAAACATCCTCTTTTGAGGAGCAAAATTCGCAATGATAAATGCAAACCCAGTTTTTTAATGTGCTGAGCTCAAGCAAGAGACTGCAAGCCAGAGCATCCAGAGCATGGCAGGCTCCTCTTGCTGTCATGGGGTCAATGACATACAGAGAAGGTGCAGATGTTGTAGGGAGGGTAATAATTTCTTAAAATGACTGCAGGACTCTTTTCCAGAAACCATCTTTCAGGTGGCCTCAGTGTTGAAAAAATCAGGCTTTCCTGGCTTTGCTGCTTAAAGAAAGATTTGGTGCCAGTCCTAATAGTGCATAAACTGCACAGTATGACCAGGGAAATATTGCCATTGTATTGCATGTACTGCACATCCTAGAAATGTAACAGCACCTGCAGGAGCATAGTCTGGCAGGTTTGGGAAAAGCAGGAGAAGGAAGCACTTATATGATGAACTCCATTCCCTGTGATTGTCCCTGGATTTGAAAGGGATGACAGTGCTCTATCTACACCATAGAGGCAGAAAAGACATTTCACTCCACTTCTGCTCTGAGGTGATTTGTGTGTACTATTCACTGTGCTATTGCTGTTTACTTTTACTAAAATGCCACTGATGGATACCCAGGGAAAGAAGCAGTTACAGTAACAGCTTTGCCTTCCAGCAGCATTTCAGCATCATTTATAAACCATCAAAGCTCAGTATAAACCAGCTATTTTTACACTTGATTTTCAGTCTCTTCATACACTGCAGGAATAGAATAGTACTACAACTCTACAAGCTAAGACCAGCCAATAGATCAACAGGAAGTAAAATATTTTTTTCATAACAATGGCTTTTGGGTTTCTTCACAATGACATACCAGTCTGCAAATTTTCAGGAAAGTTCTGTTCTTCAGAAAAAAATTGGGTGAGGAGTTATTTCCAAATGCAATTCACAGAACAATTGAGAATTATGAAAACTATTTTCTAAATGGATCTGCTTACAAGTACTGATGAGAAGAGAACTACAAATCCAATGCCAGCTCACTCTACTGAAAATTAGACTGGGAGTGTATGTCTACAAGACTGTTTCCTAGTGTGTTTAATGCATTTTGCTGCTTTCTGCTAAGACAGATAGCATACTAAACAGATCTGAGGCGTTCTTCACTGCAGCTCTGGAGCATTCTTTTTAATGGAGGGTATAATCTCATTACAAGCTCTGGTAATCATCTAGATTACAATCTTAATTGCCAAAGTAGGTAAAATAGATAAAACATATTTCATCTGTCCCCTCCACCTCCTTTTTTTTTCTTTTTAAAGGTTCAGCAAATGAAGAGTGGATTTTTTTTTTCTCTCTTATGAGCTTTTAAGCACCAGAAAGGTTTCTTTGTCTTTGTTATCCTCTGCCCAGATCCTCTGTGAGATTATATTTCAAATTTCAAATTTATGATTATAAAGGCAGGTTCCTGTGACAATCTTCCATCAGGCACTGAGAGCTCTCAGCATCTCACAGGAGGTGTTCCACACCTTGTAGGATTCACTTCTCATTACACTGAGTCCTGGAGCACACCTCTTGGTGGTTCAAAAGGTACAGTCTCCTGAATAGAAATCTCATTAACTTCACCATCCCCCTAAGCCTATCCATAGCGACACCATAGGCTATCTACATTTGCAAATAGCTGTATAAACACCCCTAAATCAGCCTCAAATCACTCTGGGAAGGAACATGATGTCTTCTTGATAATCTTTGTTTATGTATGAGTAAATGAAGTCAATGAGATGAGAGATGAGAAAGTCTTAATGTGAAGGGACAAGAAAATCTTGGTGTCCTGGCAGCTTGCTGCTGCCATAACCCTGCTAATGTCCTTGAGAGATCATGCATTTAAACATCCCAGGTCTTTATCTCACCACAGCTGAGCTTCCAGCTGTGACCAGATCTGAAGCTCTGCCACATCAGCACTGAAATGAAGTGTTCATTCAGCAAGAGGAGCTGCTGAGAAAATACAGGTTCACAAGCCTGTTGAACAGCGGGAGGAGAGGGTCTCTCTCCAGCCAAGCACTGCAGTTCTGTGCAGTTCCTTCAAGACAGTTCTTCCCAAGCAGCTCAAACCCCAGAGAAATTGTGCCACTGATGATCAGCACTAAAATCTGATTTCCAAAATAAGCTCTTGGGAGACATTTCATATCTTAGTGATAGAGTTGCCTGCTGCTGAGTTACTCCATCAGAAGAAAGGCCATCTGACAAGTTTTCTAAATCCTGTCATCAAACTGCTAAAAATGTACTTCAAATAGCCCAGTCCATGATTTGCAGAGGATCTGGAAAGCACTTGCCTCTTACAGTCACATGGATGGAAATTGAGCCTTTGAAGCATTCTGGCTGAAGAGGTGCTCAGACAAAGAGATCCTGGGATGACATTTATTCCAGAGAAAAAAGGACACTGGAGTCAGCCACAATGAGTCCTCAACCTCCTTAATTTCCCTTGAGAAAATGGCTTAGCTGTGTTTTCATACATAAGGTCCAGCCATGGCCAGTGTTAAGAAACAGATCTGGGCAAAAATCCTCTTCCTTAGGTCCCACTCCCTAGAAGAACTGAGCTTCCAGAGCATCCTGTCCAGGGAAAGGAAAGTGTAGGGTAACCCATCTCTCCATTACAAGAGGCATGAAAAATTTGTATTCCTTCTCCACTTCACATTTATGATAGAACACAAGTGGCTCAGCTCCATTCTCAGACTAACCCAATGTGTGAATAGCACTTATGTTCTGTCTGTTACCAGCTCATACAGAATTGTCCTTGGCCCTGATATCCTACTCCAGAATCTCATACAAAATCTGAATTCCTCATATTCACATTTGTGCTCCTTCTGGATTCGTGGGTGTATTAGCTGAAATGCTGGTGTCAGCATAGTTAAGAGATCAGAGCAAACTTGATACACTTAAATACTGCTCACCAAAAATTACATGATATATGAGACCCATTTACAGCTTTTTCACTTGTTTCTTCTTGCTGCAGCTAAAGCTGGGATTTGCACACGTAAATGACAACCTATTCTGCTGGGAAGGTGTATCTTTAGAATTATGTTTCAAAATTAAAAGGCAAAAAAACAGTGAAATGCCTTTCAGCAGACAGGAACAATATCTCCCTTTGTAATTAAAATTTAAACAAAAGTACTTCTAAAATGTATTTATTAAAGGGAACACAATACTTTTCATTGGTTCAAACATCAGCATAGAAAAGTATTTAAAGTCTGAATAATGAATTGTATCTCACAATTAAAGCTTGTATCACAACATTTTCACAAGTTTGACAATACTGCACAACTTCAAAAGCATATATTGTGGGTATATTTGAAGGGGAAAGACATATATATGTTTTTTATAGACAATAATTCCATTACATTTCCAAACTACAGTGGCAAGAGTTACAGAAACAGACATTTGGATGATTCCCACTTTTCTTTTAAGCTACTGCATGTGTAAGTCACTGTCTCTGTGGGACATTTACTGTTCATACTCTCTCATTTAGCAACAGGTCAGGAAAGTTTGTAAATTTTACAAGTCTCGAATTAGAGCAATTTTTTTTTGCCAGACTACAGATAAACCCTGAGGTTAGCTCAGTTGGTGAGAGCATAGTGCCAATAACACTGAGGTTGTGGGTTCTATCCCTGTATGGGCCATTTAATTAAGAGTTGGACTTGATGATCCTTGCGGGTCCCTTCCAACTAAGAATAATCTGTGCAACCAAATTTCAGAAAACTATTTCCATTGGTGATTTTTCTTTCTCACTCAGTGCTGGTTAGCCTGTCCTTCATGCAGCATACAAAGGTCATAAGAAGGTGCAGGCTTTGCAGTGCTGCAGGCTCTACCAGCACGTTGTGAGCGAGAGCTCTGTCGGCCCAAAGGGCTTCCAGGGCTGAGGAGCCTGTGCAGATCTGCTGGGCCATCTGCCACTTTCCTTCTTGCAGATAACTATTTACCATGTGACTTATTATTCTCAGGGACTTGACATATCTGAGATCCCCAAGGATTGTCTGAGAACTTTCCACGTGAAGGTCAGTACCTTCTTACTTCTGAGTCCTTCAACCAAGACTTGAATGTATATTACAAGAGTTCACTTTCAGTCTAAGGCCAGACTGTGTTTGTAAGTGATAGTTCCGCAAACAGGGGATTAAATTGTCTCACTCCAGCAAGAACTGCAGAATTCCAGATGCAGATTTTCAGGAGACCACACTGTGCTCTGATGCCATGTACCTGTACACCATGTATTCCCCACTTAGGAATCACATGGAAGGGTTGCAGACCTGCCTTGCTCCTTTGTCTGTAGCACTGACATGAGGTTCACCCTCACACGGTGCCCACAGGGTGGTTTGGATTGCAATTCTGCATCCAGGCTGGATGGAAGCTGAACACAAAAGGCTGCCTCCGTAGCCTGCTTTGGACCTGTGGATTCAAAGAATATGCAAAGCTGGAACAGCTCTGTGAGGTGACTCACTGAACTTCACAAGCTTCACAAAAAGACTGGAGCAGGAATAGGTGCTCATAATGGGAACTGTGCCACCTATACACTAATAAAATTGCATTTCTGCCCTTTTTGATAATTAAAAGTCACCAGTCACTTAGTTTATCTACACTACTACTAGGAAGGGATTAGGAGCAAGCTGGAATACATTTGTTGTGTATAACATAAAAAATCTGCACAAGCACCCCAGTGAATACATATATTTGTGTGTATGTGTGTGTGCGCATGCACCTGTGGATGAAGGGGGGATAAAAATTCAGCAGGAAATCTGCTTCATTTCTCATTCTGACATGATTCTCCTGCATTGAGATGTAATGCAAACAGGACTTACTAGGAAGCAGTCTCTAATAAAATGCTTGGATTAGTCTGTCAGTCAGAAGCTGCAAATCTCAGTCAGCACTAAATATCAGTTCCTGCCAAAGGTTTTTTTTTCATACAGTAAATTCCAAAGAGATAGAGCAGTCCTAAATAGATCTATTGCTTTCTAAGAATATAGTGCAGTGTGCCTGCTAGGCAACTTGCCTAGAAATTCTTTTCCAATGAAGTACTGGAAGAGACAATTTCATTTGCTCTGATCTCTGTTCAGTGGCCATAGCTCCAGTGCACAGCTTCAGTTTCCCATATGGAGGCATCGTGTATCTAGAAATCATATCATCTGAAGGAGGCATAGAGTCCAAGGGCTGAACCCTGCCATCCATAATCCACCATAAACCATTGAAAGTGGTCATGTTAAAGACCAAATTACACTACTATTTGTGATTTAATTCAAGCCCCACAGGTATCAGTGGGAAACACTAGCAGTGATACATTTTTCTGGGGACTGGTCTGCAATGGGGGGAGGCTATGGACCATCTTGTGCTCTTCTGCAGAGAAAGTCAGGAAGGAGAGCACAAACATCTAGGTATGTTTGAGTTAACTCCCCAAGGCTTTTCCCAAACCACGAGGGCCAAGAGCAGAAACAAAACTTTCTTAGCATGGCACCACATGATAGCACAGGTCAGCATTGCATGTGAGACACTCTCTGCAAGACCTGCTGTGGATTGGCTTGGGACCAGTCTCAGATCTGGACCCCAGTTTTACAGAACCCCAGACAGAGATGGTTCTGTACATGGGGAAAAGCAGAGGTTGCTCCCACATGTTGGGAAGTTCAGTCCTATCATGCCTTGTCATGTTTCTCCACAGCTGCAGCAAGCCCCAAGGACTCACAGTACTCATCAGTCCCCTTCTTTATAGCAGCAGGCTACAAGACCCTGGTGATACCTGAAACCACTCAAATTCAATGCTTAAACCCAGAGACAACCATTATGACAACTATAGATCTGCAAAGGAAGGCAGCCAACAGAAGTACCACACACACTGGATGCTCTAGGGGGAGAAGTCACTCTCTGGAAAAGCAGAAATTGCTCATAGGTAAAGCTGCCTGACACACACACAGGGCTTAGAGAAAAATAAATCACAAGTGCTACTGTCTGTACCTCAGTCCTATCCTGCTGCCAAGACAGCTTCCTACCAGGATTGCATATTCACTTTAAAAGACTGAGAAACAAAAAATAGATCTGGGAGTCCAACTCGGGTTTTAGCAGCTTTCACACCAGCCCTTTCATAAGTTTTCTCCTTTCCATTTCCCGCTAATAGGATACACCCAGGACAATAGTTCCTAGTTTGTTAAGTGGAAAATCTCAAGAAAGATGAAAGCACAGATTGCAAAACCAATTCCAACAACCCAAAGTGTCTGAGAAAAGCTCCCTGGAATGCTTTCTCAGGAATTCCCCTTCCACTCCTGGGTGGCATGGTGCCAAGTACTGCTGGAAGCTACAGCTTCTCATCAGCCACGAGAAGGGGCTTCAGATCCCACTCAAACAGATTTTTTGCCCACAGGCAGACAGGTAAAAAGTAGACCTGCATTCTCAGTCTCTTAATTTATTCCAGGGAATTGCCCGGGTACTTTTGCTTTTTATCCTGAGCTACAGCCAGGACAGATATGACTCTTTGCCATGACCTTTTTCCTACAAATAAAATTTGTGTAGTGGTGATGACTAATGAGAGGGAAGAATTGTAATTCCACTGTGGCAGCTCATAAGAATAAGACATACCAGCTGACAAGTGACGATAATTCATACAGAACATCCTGGCTGGATACCACCCAGCTTACACTTTTCTGATTCCAGTGCTAGAACCATCTTCATTTTCTGCATTATCCTGACTTGGTGGAATGTCCAGCCAAATCACAGTAATGTGATCCTGGGGAATTATTCAATGCTGCTTAAAGTTCAAAACTCAGTGCCAGAAAGTAACGCCCCATAATATGTTAAACATACCACAAGCAATGTAAAAATACAGCTCTGACTTCAAGGAGGGCTGAGCCCCACAGACTTCTGAGGATTAAACTCACAGTCATCAATTGCAAGAATCAGTCTACAATAGCAAGCAAAGATGCTTACATGTTCCCCACTGCAGACATTAGCACTGCCCAGCTGGCAGAAGGCTCATGGCAATGGTACATCTCCAGGGGAATAGACTTGTTAAGACTCTGATTAAAATGGCAAGCTAAGGTTTTGGGTTTTTGTGTTACCAATCATCAGCCCCCATTTCATGAGATATCGATCTTTTTATATGCAGCCCACAGCCATGCTAGCTCCTAGTGGTATATTTTACCTGGTGGAGAACATCAGGACAAAAATTCACCTTGCTCTTCATTACTGTCTCCTTTTGTTGGTGGTTTGGTTTGTTTGGTTTGGTTTGGTTTGGTTTGGTTTGGTTTGGTTTGGTTTTTTTCAATGCTCAGAAAATTCCTCACGAGTTTGCAGGAATTCAAGATGCATGAGCCAGGCAGGATCAGATGGCTGCTCAGTTCATAAGGAGATGGTGAGAAAGCAGTGCTACAAAGAGGAGAATGGGCTTGTGGTTAAAGTGCTGGCCTGAGAATACAGACATCTGGATCCAGCTCCTCATCAGTGACTTCAGGCAAGTCCAGTGGGATACACTGACCCATAAAAATTCATACCCACACTTGATCTGCCTGTGTCCTGGGCTCTTCCTGCAGCTCTCAGCTGGGCTTGTTCTCTCAGCTGACACACAGTGCCCATTCAGTCCCTCTGCCTTTGAAATGAAGCTGCCACATGTCCATGCATGAAGCATCTGTTTACACCCAGGTTGGTCATAACTTCCATCTCCACATCTTTTCAATGTCTCCACACAGTCCAATTTCTCTTCCTTTCTCTGCTTTGTAGTAAGATAGAAAGCTGGGAAGATGGACAGTTATTCAGCACTTATCTGTCCCTTTAGGGGACTAGTGTTAGGGCACATGGCATCCTGAATATGGAATCCTATTCACTTATGAGAGTCTGCCATCAGCAGCCCATCTGGTTAACTTTCCAAAATCAGGGTGGGAGTTTTTTTCATTAGTCCCAGCAGTTGAGTCTAGCCTGGAATCTCTATAGCCATTTTAACTCTGTAACCTTTCACAGTAGCTTGTTCCATTGCCTAATTGTGTGAGTAGCTGAAACACATCTCTCACATATGTAGCTGGAATTTTCCTTTCTGCAGCTTAAATCAGTTTCTGTGCTTCTTTTCTCTCTGGCTAATGAGAATAACTGGCCCCTGTTCCCTTTATCACATTATTTCATGTATTTGTAGACAGCTATTTTGCCTTCCTTTAGTCTTTGTAGACTGAACATGCCTGTCTCAGCTGCTTCTCATAAATCTGATTTTTAAATATTTTACAATTTTTGTTATTGTCCTTTGAGGTTTCTTCAATTTGTTAGTGTCTTTTCTTAAAGAACAGCGTCCAAAACTGAATTCACTATTGCAGCTGAGACTTTCACCAGTGCCAAGTGGAGCAGAAAAGCAACCCTGCTTGTTTTATATATGACATGGTCCTTCTTTATACAGTCCAGAATATTTCATTGCGAAGCACCAATGGTCTAAATATGAGAACATATAAATGTGGAACAGTTAAGAGGAAAAGAAATGTCTAAGAGACTTCAAAAGGTGTAAACACCAAAATAGGGGATTGTTTGGGTGTGCTTGAGAGGAAGAAGGAGGCTAAGAATAATGGGATGAAATGAAACGGTAGGCTGGATATCAGGAAAAATATCGTAACCGTTCAAACTGTGGAAAACTCTCTCCCTGGAGAAATGGTGCAGACTCCATAAGTTGAGTCACTGAGAACTAGACTAGACAAAGCAATGCAAACTATACAGCAAGATGACTTAATATATTATTGGGATAGGGGCTAGATGGGCTGATAAACTTGGCATTTCTAAATTTCTTCTCTACAGCACTCTCAAATAACAGAACTAACCTTTTCTTACGTTAATATTAACTTTCTGTCCCCAGTAACACCTTCATGTGTTCTCTATCTGACACATAAGTGTCAGCAAAGCTAATTTAGAAAGGCTTTGAGAATTTCTGGAAAACTTTGAGGGAATGTAACATTTTTCCTGTCTCTGTATCCATGGGGCCTATATACTTGCCAGGTTCCAGTCACAGTCAACTAAACACTAACAGATCTCACATGGTGTAAATGGAGAAAGCCAACACATCCAGCAGAGAATGTTATCCATGCCTAAACTGACAAAACTTTGCCACCACCATTAGCACCATGACCTGCCAATGCAAGGAATCACAGTGGTGCAGAAACACCAGTGGCTGGTAGCCAGTGGCAGTAATCAGGGCAAATCCCCAGTCTAGACACAGCTTTAGTTATCATGAGCAAAACTCTCCAATCTCTGGTTCTAGTTTTCCTTTCAGTAACACAATTTTAATACTGGTGGGACTCCACAAACTTCAACAGAGTTGCTCCTGACTCATTCCTCATAGACAAGCAGAATTTCCCTTTGCTGAGAAGGGCAAATTTAAGAGATATTTCTTTAATTATCTGATCACCAGGGAACAATATGAAGTCAAAAAAATTCTAAATATGATCTTTGCTGTTTTGTCTCTGGAAATCACAAATATAAGGTCCAGTAACTTGGGGAAAACCAATTGGAAGGTTGTGTGTCCACCAATGGATGTTCAGCGTCCCCTTTTTCCTGGTGTCAGAGATGCTTAGCTCTAGTCTTGTTAGCTAGATTAGATGGTTTCAGGCTCAGATATTTTACCAAACTCAGAATAAAGGCTAGAATAAATGTAAATTTCAGTTGAAGAAATGCAAGTTGAAAGGGAGAAAGTTATTGAT
>VZTT01041074.1:6330-23838 GCA_013400855.1 Buphagus erythrorhynchus | reverse complement strand
ATACATTCACTTTAAAAAAAAATTATATTAATTTTAAATATTGTATCCAAATGCCTGATGACATAGTAGCTTTCAGACCAGGTCTTTTACAACAGGATGGTCCAATTTTGAAAGTCAGAACTTTTATAAAATAATGGTTCCTGCTCCAGAGAGTCTACAGTCTAGAACTGCCAGACTAGTAAAAGGAAAACAAAGAACTATTATACATTAAGATGAGCAGCATTATTGTAACATGGGGAATGTTTTTCCTCCACCAAATGCTTCATAGCTGCCAGAGTAAAGGAGAGTCTCTCAGGGGTGTGAACAAAGCATGACCTTGAAGAGCTCTGAAAAGCCAGCCTGAGGTTAAATGACAAATTATCACATAAAGAAGAGAGGTCTGGTGTGCTCAGTTGTGTTAGTTGTTAAGTGCTGGAACCACTGGCTTAAAATGCCAAGAAGTGGCTATTACATTACTGAGATTATAGTAATTTAGTTGGGGCTGTTGCATAACAGGCTAAGATGCCTAAATTCAGCAAAACTCTCTTGTCTGGCAGGAAATTGTCTTCTTGTAATAGCTGACCAGCTCAGTAGCAGGAGCCCTGAATGCATTTGCTGATCTGGTGCCAGCAGGTCACTGCCAAAGCTCTCTAGGAAGGAGATGCCTGTCCTTCCCCTCTTCCCTCTCACAGTACTTGGCATTGTTACTGGCAGGGTGCAGAGACATGCCAATGAGAGGAAAGCCAGGGAAGAGAGAAATGTAGGTTATTGTGAGGACCAAAGAAGCATTGTCCCACCATTTGCTGAGCCACCACAGCACCAAACCACCTGAGTCTGATAGGGGACCCCTTGGGTCATGGCTGGGTGGCCTGAAACTTCTACATAAGTGGGTCTTCACTAGTATTGGCATAGACTTGGAGCATTCAGAGTCTTCCAGCATTGTAAAGAGCCAGTCAAAATAGAAGTCAGTCTAAAAAAATATTTTAAGCGTTGCTTTATTTTTCTGTGTTTGTGTCCTATACAATGTGTCATTCTGCTGGTATCTTTTTGGGAGTCAAATCTACCTTAAACATTCTGGGATATATTAAACAGCCAGGATAAGAGCACAGCATTTTGTTCCTTAGTTTAAATACTCATAATGACATTTTGCAAAGCATGAAGCATCTCATTTGCCTTTACTCTTTGTAGTCTACATGTAGTGTTTTCCTTTTCAGTACAACATCCACCTGTGGAGTGAAGCATTCCTCAGAAACCTGAACAGCCCAAATCTAGCAATAAAGTAGTAACACATGCCTTGTTTATTCAGAGGCTTTCACAGATTCAGAGAAATACAATGAAGGAGCTAACTTCAGACTTTGGTCTTTTCTACTCAGTGTTTGTAGTTTATCATAGAGCTCAAAACTGTTTTGAACTTGAACAGCTCTGACTTTTGAATTAAACACAAACTACTCAGCATTGTCTCCATTTGCAGAAGTTTGAACTTGATGACCCCAGGTGTCATTTATTTTTAGTCTAAAAGACTCTGCCCTCACTCGGAGTTAGGCAAAAGTCTTGGAGATGCTGTCTGAACCACTGAGAAGTCCTACATCTCATCATGATCTTTTACACCAGCAGCTATGCAAAGCACAGAGTACATGTTAGGACCCTTTGCTTCTTTCAACACTAAGAATCTTTCATATCTACACATTAATCTTGAAACCTGTGCTGTAAGTACTCATGGTCTAAAAAGCCACCATGGGTCTTGAGTCTTGAGTTACAGTCCTTTTCATCACTCAAGGAGAGGACAAGTGGGTATTCTCTGACCCCAACCTTCAAAACACAAGAAAAACACACAGCATTTAAAGCTTCAAGCATTCATTATTCAAAGCATGAAGAAAATTATAATTTCCTGGGTTTTTTGCTTATAGCAAATGCTTCATCTGTGCATTCACTGCCAACATGCTGCCATCACGATCCTTCAGGTTCCTCTGTTAAGATGGCCTTTGGCTCAAGGAGAAACTTTGCTTTCATCAAAGCATTGCAAAAACCCTTGTCTTTTCTTGATGTGGAAGTCACAAATTTTGTCAGCTTGAAGGATCTGCATCAGTCCTTTATTCCATTTGAAACCATAACAAGCAATACTGTTTAACACACACTGACAAGCTCTTATTATATCTGCCTAAAAGATTTCAATTGAAATTCAATAACAAAGGTCTTTGTGCACTTGAATTCTATTGCCATTAATACTAGCTGATCGAGTGAAAATAAATGGGAAACATCAAGCATATGACTAAACAGAGAAAACAGCAGCACAAACTAATGAATTGGACTTCTGTTTTATCAAATAAAAATAAAAAAAAAAGTAAGAAAAAAGAATGAGATTTGCTGCAATCAAGCCAAACTAAGCATTTTATAGTATAACTACAAAGTGCTGCAACGTTTGTCAGAGCTTCTGCCCTGAAAATCCCCAGGAATTTTAGATAATTTCAAAGTGGTTTAGTTCAGATTTTTTTCAACCTTATTACCTGCTAATTAATAAATATGGACCAATAGTCTTGCCTGAGGTGGTGGGGGCAGCAGTGGTTCTGCCTCTTGCTGCTGGAGATTCCTCCTACCCTCTTGAACTGTCAGCCCCTGGTGGGGTTTGGGGCTGCTCTTGCACCTCTGCTTGGTGCCTTCACCTGTGCCCTGGGGAAAGACAGGCTGGTGGATGGTCCACAGGGATTTCTGACACACTTTTGCTCCTGCACATCAGAGTGGCATTTTACTGGCTTAGAGGGATTTTCTGCCAGGGGTATTTTGCCTGTTGAAGTCAGGGTCTTCTGCATTTACTTTCAGGTCTTTCACATCTACACCTACTGCTGGAAACTTGATTCTCAGCAGGTCATATATTTAGGAAATTACTATTCCTACAATGTCTGACCACAGGCATTTAAAGTTTCCAAAGATCATGTCCACTATGCACCCTTAGGACCTTAGCATGCTTGCCAAGAAAAGAACACTGAGAGGAAAATAATTGTGTGTTGGTGTACAGAAAACATGTTCCTAACACTGTATCTTTAACATCCTGAAGCCAAGCATATTAGTCTCAGCTTAAAAGAACACTTAGACCTGCTGTCCTTAAAGATGGCAGAGCATATACTCCCTAATCAATAGAGAGCTCTCCTGAAAGCCAGATGGAAATCAGTCACAAATCAAGGGATGCAGGTAATGAATAAACAGCTCATTATCCTTTAACACTTGTTTATTCAGTGGCTTAATGTCATATGCAACTGGGAAAGCAACAGAAATTAAGGCAATTCTACTCCTCCTTAAGATAACCAGAAGGAAAATCGTACTAATGACTATCCTTATGCCTCTATGGTAAAAGCCAGTAAATTTCCTGGTGTAAATCTTTGTTCAGAAAGACCTAAAGACTCCTCAACAAATTCTTTAGGCCTGGGAAAAGGATTCTGCTCTGCCAGACATGGAGTTTAATGTGTGGAAAGATAGCCTGGCTGGCTGCAAACCCTGGACATTGGGCTTGCCCCAGCTGTCAGTGGCACCCACCTCACTTCTTCCAACAGCCAGCATTGATTTGGCCTTTCTTACTCACCCTTCCCTTCATTTCCTTTTTATTTTGGAATCTCATATGACATTCCTGATTCCCCATGTACATTCACACAGCTGTGATTTATCTTCTCTTCCCCATTCCTGTTCCATCAGGCAAATTCATTAGCAATTAGGCACTGCATCCTGGGGTGTAAACCACCAGCCTTAAACACAAGTCTGACAATAGTAAAAGGGCAGGTTTGGGATCCTTCAGTCCCTGCAATATCTTCTCCATCAATGAAGCATCAGAAGTACTACCAGATCTCTCTCTCCACAAGGGGGGCTCAGTGCAGGATAACCCCACAGATGTGCAGGATAACCCCACAGATGTGAAGACTCCTCCCACTAGGAGTGCTCCAACTCTTCCTTAGGGAGCTGTGATCACCCTCCAGTTTGAGGACAGCTTTGAGCATAACAGAACTAATAATGGCTTTAACTAAGGCACAGATGGACCCTCACAGTGCCATACAAGTGAAGGTGCCATGGTGGCATCTCTCACCACAGTGCTGGGGCAAGAGGTCCTCTGTGAGATGCTGGAATTGTGGCAAAGAGAAAAGAGACTGCCTTTTCCTGGACTAATCAGGTGCCTCTATTTCTTCATTCCTGGGGAAGTGGAGGGGAGGGGTGTAGAAAGTTGTCTTGTTTAAACAGAGAAGAGACAGCAGGTATAACTGCTCTGAGCCCCTACCTCAAATGGCAGAGAGGGTCCCTCATCCACTCCTGGAAAAGCCTCTGCTTCCTATCCATCTTATGATGCCTCACAGCCAATTCACAGAGCCCTGTCACTCAGCCCAACATCTCAGAGCACAACATCAGAAAGTTACTGTGCTGCAGTAACTTTCATCAGGAAACTTCACTTTGCTGCCAACGAGCTACAGCCTCAACTTCTCACCCTGTATGGACTATGCCCAGTGTCTGAACAGACATATTCCCTTGGAAAAGCTTCAGTGACCTTCCTGCCACACCAGCAGTGGGAAGAGGCAGTTACAAAGCTATTGTAGTTTCTGTGTCACTACAGGGATGGGCTGCAGGGATAAATGTCTTTGTATTGTCCAAGTGTGCAGCACTGCACAGTCAGTTCCTTCTCCAAAAGACTGAGATTTCTTTTAGATAGAGTCTGCAAATCAGTCTCTTCTACTGTCCTGGCTTGTAACTGCAGCAAACATGGGAAATCACCTTCCTATTTCAAATTCACTTTGAGACCCTCTTTTAGTACATTGGCCACTTGAAGGGCAAAAGCTGGGGCACATATCACAAAGAGGAAAGCAAAGTTCATTATTGTACTAGACAGCCCAAAGTCGCAGTGCTCTGCCAATTGCACAAGGTTCTCACGATGGTCTCTGGATGCTGCATCACCACTTCACCCTCAGGCTGTTCATGGCTCCTTTGGCCCTGTGCCACACTCAGACATGAGCTCAGCAAGCCATTGCTCATGCAGTGCACTCTCATAAAACACAGAGCACCCACAGCAGCCCCCTCTGCTGCATACCCAGCCAGGGCTCTTCAAAGCCATGCTCTGGACTGTTCCCTTTTTAGCTTCACCTTATGGTAGGGAAAGTAATCCAGAGGAAATTCTGCTTGGGGTCTCTGCATTCTCCATTTGTCAAGTGTTTTTTTCATTTTCAGGTCTTTTAAGAGCTCCAGAGGCAATTATACAGGTCTCTCACTCTGTTTCCAATGCCTTCTGCATCAGAGGAATTTGCCTTTAAAATAAGCTTAGTAACTGCCAGCTTTCCTGCATTCCTTTATCCCTGAGATTATTTTCCTCAGAGACCTTACTTACCAGTTCCCCAAGTCTGCTGAAGTCTACTTTTTTTCGAGTCATTATCCATATTCAGCTGGTCTAGCTTTTTCCCTTGGAATAATGCACTTTATCGTTTAATGCTTGCTTTCATCCAAATTACCACCCAATCTTTAGATTGTCAGGCTGTTCTTCTCTGCTAGTCAGAAACAGATTTAAGGTAGCTGCTCCCTTGCCCATTTCCTACCACTTTCTGAAATGGCATCATCTTCACCACATTCAGGAACATAACAAATCATCTATATCTAACGGTGTTGTTCTGGGTGGAGGTATCACAGCAATTATCACATCTTATTACTGAAAGAGTTGTCCTGCTGGTGTCTCTTCCTGTTGCTTGGGGGAAAAAAATAACCACTTCCTGTCCCAAAGAGTTGATCAGTAATAAAAATCCCTGATTATTGTCCCTGGTTTTCTCCCTTTACCAGAAATGTTCAACTGATCTCTCTCCCAAACACCAGGGCTTGGTACCCAGTGCCTCCCTTGTCCTCAGTTGTACCTCCTGGACAAATCTTCCATACCATTCCTCAGCTCCCATGGTGTGCCCCACATGAGTGTCATTAAGGTTATAGTTCTGCCTCCATGTTATACCATATATTATATTTCTTTGATTGTTTTCTTTTAGGAATGAAATGTATAAATTTTAATGGAATAAATTATGTAAAAAATTTTGGTAAGACATAGAATCACAGAATATCCTGCTTTGGAAGGGACCCACAAATATCCTTGAGTCCAGCTCCTGAAAGGATGTAGGAAGGGCTTGCTCTCCAAAAATTTCATGTGGGGATAAATGGAAAACACATCGTAAAAAAAAACAACCAACCAAACAAAAGCCAAACAAAACCAAACAACAACCACAAAACCAACCAAACAAACAAACAAAGAAAAAAGCAAAAGCAAAAACAAAAACCAAAAAAACCCAACACCCTTCGTTTTGGCATGTAGGTTGCTGAAAAGCTGGAGATCCTGCATTGCAACAAGTAAACAAAGAAACTACATAATTTCCTGGATGGACCCCCACATACAGGTTTCTCCTGGGTTAACATCAACATGACTGTGGAATCCCCTTGTATATTAGAGAGAAGGAGCAAGCTAAAGGGCTGCAGCTCCTCATTGACCATATGAGGAAAACCTCATTTTTTTCATAACACATTTTTTCCCATGAAAGGGAAGAATGAAAGCTAACAGATGCTTTCTTTATGAAAACTCTATTTCCTTAGTGTTTCTCTTCAGAAGTCAAGCATGCAATTCTTTCTGGCCAGACAGACCTTTCACGTGCAGTATAAATCTCCTGCATCTCTTGGAAGAGGATTTGGAAGCCTTCCTGGCAGGGAAAATATCTACAGCAGTTCTCACTGGATTAAAATCACTTCTATTCTCCACTTCAATACATTAAGGTGATCTGCACAGTCTGTACCTTCTATAGGTTTTCTAGATGCCACTGCTTTTATGGCCTTTTAGAGATGCTCACTTTTCCTGTGAGCATTTTTGGCCCTGTGTCTTTAAACATATTTGATCTTCCTCTCCTGTGCTCCACCCCAGAAATTGTTGCATTGAGTGGGGTGCTGACTGTAGTTATGTGTGAAGTACTTGATCTCTTAGGATAAAAGGTGCAATTTGAATGCAAAGCACTCTGAAAGCTTCCCACTTCTAATGGTTTTGCTTTCCCACGCTGGAAAATATCTCGGATGTTCATTTCAATTTTTATTTTGTTTCCACTTTTGTGGTCCTTACTAAACTGAGGAACGCATATCATCTGGGTGAGGGGAAGGGCTGTCTGAGCTTCAATCCAGACTCCCATGTGCCAGATAACTTCTGGTCTGACTAATGGTGCCAACCAAATTCCAAATTCTGAGAGGGCCATCCAAAGATTGCCATTCAAACTTTGTAGTGGTAGGGCTAGAAGAAATATCTGCAAGTTGACTAGTCCAACCCCTTAACCTTAGGAAAAATTAACCCTCTCTCTGACTATTGTTTCCATCTGTTCTCTACTCATCAGTATTCTTTAACTGGGCTAATAGATCACTAGCAGATGATAACCAAAATAGCCAAGTCCATATTCACAGCACACACTGCTTGAATTTGCTACAGACATTTGGTACTTTGGGATGACTTAGCAAATACCCAGACAAACCACTCAGAGTGCAGCAAGAACCACACCATCTTGGAATTTAGGAATTATATTCTCCAATTTCAGTGCTCCTACTAAATCACTCCAAGCCATGTGCCTCTTGCTCATTCCCCCTGAGTATGTGGCAGGCTTAAGAGGAGACTTGGAGACACAAAAGATAAAGATCGTGGATTGAGACAAGAACAATTTACTGGAAACAGCAACAAGATAAGAAAATAAACACTAAGATCACCAATACTGTTGTGTACAAGAAGTGAATTATTCACTTGTGGGTTTTCACCCCCAACAACACCCAACCACTCACTTGTCAGGCTACCCCAAACACAAAGGCACACATTCCCCCATTCCTGGAAGATGATGTGATCATCTAATAATCCAGGTTCCCCTGGTACTCCCCCCTCCTGGCTACTGCAAAAATTGACCCTGTCCTGACTGGAACCAGGACAGGCTGGCATTGCCACCCTCAAGGAGACATGGCAGCAAACACCACTGTCATTTGGAAAGGAGCCTTGCAGATGCCCAGCAATTGAAACAGCCAGCATGAAACAGCTTTGCTACCATGGGGGCACTGATAGGATCTTCCTGTGCAGCCCCAAACCATGTTGGCCTGCCAGCAGAGACACAAACACCAGCTTCTCACCAAGCATGGCCATGCCCAGCACCCACTGTCCCCATGCCTGCACAGGGCTCCCCCAGCTCCCTCAGGAGCATTCTCAGCAGCCAGGTTTTGGATTCTGTCTTGGATTGCTTGGTACGTAATGATCTTTAATCACAACCAGCCAAAGACACTTTCAGATTATTTCATGCCTGTAGCTCCACATAAATTCATATGTTACATACACATAAAATACATATGTTATCATCGTCGTTTTCTCATTTTGTTCCATTGCAGGAGTCTCAGATGGGGCTGGGTTCTCTGGGCTTTGATGTGTGTTTTTTTAAACTGCATGAGAACTATATTTAGTTTCAGTTCACTTGCAGTGTCAGGCTTCCCTGTCGTGGCCCTCTGCCTTTACCTTGGCAGTGTTACAAGATCCAATTATGGCTTAAAAATCTGGCTGTGGAGAAGCAAAACTGCTGGCTTTTTCTTCATTACTAAACAAGGACCTTCTGTTGTCCACAACACGTGCCTGACGTGAAATCATTTAGGGGGCCCTTGAAGAGGCAGTTCTGCTGCTGTCCTGCCTTCATGATCTCTTGAAGTCCTCAAAGTCTTAGAGACTTTCCTGCTATAAAAGCCCACAAAGCCTTTGGTGTAAAAACAGAGCTCAGTCCCTCTTTGCTGATCTCTTCTTTCACTTCCAGTCTGACCTGTCAGACAGAAATCCTACTTTACTTAAAAAAAAAAAAAAAAAAAAAAAAGAGATGGAAGTGGGAACACTCATTTGAAGCCAAATGACCTATTACAGACACATCCACGTACCCTATGGGCTGAATTGTAGTACTCTGCCTTAAAGCCAGCACAATGAACCAACATTTCTCAGGGAATATGAAAGGAGGGGGTGTTATTCCCTTGGTTTTCCAGTACCATTTACAGTAGCTTTTATGTTACCCTGGTTAACAGTCAGCTTCTGGCTAACACATATTAGATTTGTCCGCAAAACAAAGCATTTTTTTTTCTGACGCTGGATATTAAGAATATGTTTGTTTTAAGTGACTGTCTCGTTAATATGTTTCATTGAATTATACACCCTATAAAGAAATATTGTCCCATTATTAATATATACTATAGCAATATCCAAGAAAAACTTCTGGAGGAAATAATACAGTGAAAAGCCAGCTCTGTCTGCACTTTACATCTTTTTTTTTTTTTCTTGAGCAATGCTTTTATGTTTCCTTGAACATAAAGGAGATATTGTCAGCCCATGATTTTAAGAATTTTATTTTCCAAGTCAAAAGAAAAACAAGAGAATTTGTGCTACTTTCTCCTAAAAAATGGGTTTGGGGTAGTTTAAGTTATGACTATGTTTCTCTGGTTGAAATCCACTACCAATGTCTTGCAATAAAAGCTTTTGTTGCTCACTTGGCACATAATTGTCATGGAAGAAGCTCTCAAGTGACACTGACCTCTAATGATATTACAAAGTCACACATTAAGAGCCCTGTTTCAGACCAAGAACAAGTCAAGATCCTGATGTTGCCTTCCTCAAGGTAGCTGTCCCCAAGTCACCTCCACCATGCAGGTGGAGGAGCACTCCTTGGTCACTTCAGCATCAGAGGACAGGGGGACACTGGGGATATCAGGATACGTCCCCAGCTCATCCAGGTCTGGCTTACATGCAGAAATTGCCAGCCCTTAATGCTTAAATTGGTTGATGAGTGCTTTATGCTGATTTAGCTTAATTTGGGAACAAACTCAATTAAACTGAATCAATGTTAGCTACTAAAGGGGTTGTACTGACTAAACTAAATTAATTTAGAAACCTATTTAGTTAAATTGTAACAATTTGTGTATGCAGACAGACCTCCATTTAGCACACACTCTCATTTACTTCATTTGAAAGAATAAAACCCCTTGCAGAAGACACTTCTTTCTACATTTGCATAAAGCACTGCATCTCAAAGGCAGATGTGTGTACATGTATGGGCTTATATGTGCACACATCCACACATTTCTTACAAACTTCTCTCTCAGTCACATTTCCCCACATTTTGCCTAATGTCCAGGAAAGGTGACTCAGCCCAAGTCCTTGACATTTTAAAAAAATATATATGGTTAAAATTATGTTTATGCTCATGAGCGCTGGGTGGTTTTATTTCGAGTTGCACCTCACAAGTAAGGCATCAGCAGCCTGGGGAAGATGAGACTGAGGGAAGGTCTAGCTGTCTACAGCTTCCTCATGTGGGAAGGGGAGGGGTAGACACTGATCTCTTCTCTATGGTGACCAGTGACAGGGTCCCAGGGAAAGGCATGAAGATGTTTCAGGGGAAGTTTAGGTTGGCTATTGGAAAAGCATTGGACTCTCAGGCACGTAGTGTAGTTCTTGAGCAGGGCCAGAAGTTGGACTCGATCATCTTTATGGCTCCCTTCAAACTAAGGATATTCTATGATTCTATGCTTCTATGATCTTCAGAAGACCTATTTTCCCTTCTTTTCACATCTGTTTTCCTCCAGCACAGCTGAAGGCACTTGCACACCATAACAGGCCTGAGGAGGCTGTGATCCCTCAGCTGCTCTGCTCTAGGATGGAGGATGCCCCAGTGGGCACAAGGCAGGACAGGGACCTCAGCCCTCTCAGCACCTCAGGACAGGACAAGGAACAGCCAAGGCCAAATGAGCTTTGATTAGTCCTTGCTGTACTGGCTTGCACTGCCACTTTATGCCCCTTATCTATCTGAGATGGGATCAGGATCTACTCTCCACATCTTCCCATCCTCTGGTTACAGGTGAGGATAAGGAACAACAGTGTGCTCCCCCCCATCAGATGGGGCTGGTGGGGAAGAGGAGGAGCAGCATTCTGTCAGCCCTAGCAGCATTTCAAGGGCAGATGTGGGGGCTGACAAGTTCAGCAAGTGCATTTCTATTGTCATGAAACCACAGCAAGCCCAGCTCTCTTTCATCAGCCATTCACACAAAAGCAGCAGATCTCAAGTCCCTTTAAATGGGTGAATTTTTTCCTCCCTGCATACCTATGCCAAATACACAGGGCACTGCAGAACCCATCTACCTGTACTATGAAGTCACAGCAGTTTCCTAAGACAGAAAATTGTTCTGGTGGCATAGTGGTCAATGCATCATCCCTTCATCTTCCTCAAAAGATCTCTCCCTAAAAGGAGTTCTAACCAAATAGATTTAAGTATAAATCCCAGACTTTATTTTTGTTTCCTGTTTTATAGCACTGAGAAACTAAAATATAACACTGGAAACATGATCCAGGCTCTCTTTGTATTCTGCTGAAGCAAAAGTCTGGGCAAGCATCCCTCCATCATTTGTGCTGCTTCCCATGTTGCACCCACACACTTTGATATGGCTGGGTGCTGATAAAATTGCAGTTTGCAGAAGCAATATCCCTGTCCCTTTCTCTGTGATTTCGGTTTCCCAAGGATTAAAGTGGTTTTTCTAAAGGAACCTCAGTACATAGCGCAACACCAAAGCTCAGCAAGGACAGAAACTTCTTTTGTTGTGCAAAGTTATGACAGGAAATAACACTGGGTTGGACTGATAAGCCCTTCACATTCACCTGCTGCGTATCAAATGTTTGGGAAAGGTGTGTAGCAGGACATTCGAAGGCAGCTATTCACTGCCAAGGCTTTATAGCAGCTTTGTAGATGGCAGGCTTCTGGATGCAAATAAATTTATATCTCTTCCACAAAGAAAGTTTGAAAAGTATTGATAATGCCTCTATAACATGGCTACCTGACTGGCATTAGTATTACAACGGCTTCCATTGCTGCCAAAAACAGGCCTATGATGAAACAAACACCACTTTGTTTTTAATACCATGGCAGTTCTGTGTTGAAATATTTTTTCGGATTGCCAGACACCAGCACTTGTGATCAGATCCTGTTGGATCACAGAGGTTTCCAAGTTGCCCGTCAGTGTTTACATAGTGTGAGCGTCTGTTGTATTTCATATGGGATTAAGTATAATCAAAATTCATGTTACCCTTTGCAAGCTAGCATCAGAGGAAGGCATGCATATTTCAGCTAATTAATTAGCAGGATGAATGTGTTAACGTGAGCCTCTTGAGACTCAGGTTAATAACCCACTAAGGGTCGTATTTGCAAGCGGCAAAGCTTCTGTGGCTATATAGTGAGCCATAAATTATGGGTGAGGCCATTTTCTTTTCCAGTCCTGGCTATCTAGATTCAGGGGGTTGTTGTGACTCTGCTTTCAGAGAAGGGCGAGGTTTGTTTTCTTTTTCCTTGTTTTTGCTCCTAACTCTTTCTGTATAAGTCATTAAAACCCTCTGAATGGCACTGATCACAGTGTGAGGAAACAAAAGGTTCTCTTTTCCACACACCCACAGGAGGCATGGAGGCTGTGTTGCCTTCATTATCTAATGCTTTCCTGGTGTTTCTAAGACAGAGACTTAAATTAATTTGTAAGCATCACAGCAGCCAAGCCCATGTCACTGCAAAGAAACAGCAAAAATTAGAAAATGATGCTCTATGCAGAGCCATTCCCTTTGCAGAAGCCTGTTGCCAGCTGAAACCAGCCCTGTTGGAGGTCACCTTCCCACCTCTGCTGCAGTGAGTCTGTGAGCACATTAACCTACAGAGATGGGTACAGTCTGGCCTGTTGCTCGGTGGAGGTCTCTCCCCACATCTCCTACAAGATAAGCTGTGGAAGTGGGAACAAGCTGAGCTGAAGGAACCCACCTTAACATTCCTGGACCCACTTCCCAGATGGGCATGCTGAACCTAAAGCCAAAAATTAGGTTCACCTGCAAAATTCAGATGAGAAGCTGAGAACTGCTGCATCGCATCTCCATACTCCCTGTTCTATGGAACATTTTACAGATCTTCAAGATTCTGTAAAGCCCCTGCTAGACAAAATTTTGTGTGTCTCTAGAGAGAAGCCGGTGAAAGCCAAGCATGAGATCACAGCAGACTCCACTCTGCTTTCCTTCACACAGCCCACAGCATGAACACATGGAAAAAAGCCAAATCCTTCTGCAAAAAGCAAGGAGCCTGCACATCCTTTCTAACACATTTTAATTAAAAAAGCAGTGCAAAATAAATCCTGAAAGGACAACATGCAGCTGACAGAGATGGGGAGCTGGCTTTCTTTGGCAGTGCTAGTTTAGCAGTTGGACTCAATGACCTTGGAGGTATTTTCCAGCTTTGATGATGATTCCATGACTTTATCATCCTGCCCCCATGTTCTTCGGGGTGTCTGTCACAGGTGAGGTGCACAGGTTGCTCACAGAGCCATAGGCCCCCACAGAGCCCCCTCACACAGAAGGGCAGAGGGTGTCAGGACCTTTGTAGGGAATCTGGCTCATCAGTTTTCTTCAAGGAAGAGAAAAGCTGGAAAATTGAAGAAATAGAAAATCTTAGATGGAGAGTGCAGTGCTGCCCTCCTCTCCCCAAAGAGCATGGTGGACACAGAGGAGAGCCATGAGCTTGAGCCACATCCCTCTCTGGACTGATGGGTTTGAGGTTACAGCTGCACTGGCAGCTTGTCCTGCACTGGGGCTGGAAGGGCCAGGGTGTTCCCCACTGGGCTGGCTCATGGGCAGAGATCTCAGGCAGGGATCAGTGAAACTCTGCTGAAGGAATCTCACAGCTCCACACCAGCTGGGCTGTGAAACAGGAGTGCCTTATCACCACCTCCCTCTGCAG
The DNA here is from genome assembly GCA_013400855.1 of Buphagus erythrorhynchus. Lineage (NCBI taxonomy): Eukaryota > Metazoa > Chordata > Aves > Passeriformes > Sturnidae > Buphagus > Buphagus erythrorhynchus. The sequence continues at coordinate 10,072 of VZTT01041074.1, read as the reverse complement.
AAATCCTCCAGGCTCACACACACCCTGGCTGTGTGGGAGATGGGCTGTTTGGGATGTCGAGTTTCTCAGGCTTCTCACTCCTCCAGCCCAGGTCTTTCCACCAGAAAGTCCTCATTATTTGGGGAAGTTGCAAATCCATGGTGTAACCTCTTCAATGACAACACAGGGGGAGGGAACAGCCTCTAATAAAACAGGAAGCTCCAACATGTAATCTGAGGTGTTCATTTCAATTAGGGATGAGCTTCATTACTCCTCAAGTTTTATAGCTATTGTAGTTCTCAGCTCCTATGAAGGGTGAGACTACACAGGAGATGTCTGAGAAGTCTGATGGAAAGAGTGGGTGCAATTGCACAGTGCATTCACCAACAAAGTGCCCAGGGTCAGGGTTTATTTGAACAGGTTTCTGGCTACATCCAAGAGGTTTATGGATCTTGCCCTGAAGAACAGAGCGAGTTAAAACGCCACTGAACACATCTTTCCCACAGCATTTAATTCCTTCTTAGTCCTGTTTGGAGTTGGTGAGTTAATGGCCTAATCACTTGTAGCAAAATGTCCCAGCTTAAGCACCAAGGAGAGTGGGAAATCATACTGCTCATCACTGCTGAGCTGGCATTTCTCTGTATAAACAGGAGCATGCCAGGTTACAAAGACATGCCTGAGTCAAAATGGAGGAACATCAGAGCTTAGTCCTCTCATTTACCTACACTTGAGCTAGAAGAGCAAAGATGTTTATCAGCCACTCAGTGGCACACAGATACACATCTGCCCTGCGAGCTGTGTTGCACGGGTCATGGACAACTCCCCATTCTTCTCTAGGAGAGTGGGGAGTCTGAAGATGCAGGGCATGGGTAAGCAAACCAATTCAAATATTGTAATTAGATCCCATGGTTACTATTCCTCCCTTTCATGCTCATCATCACTTGCAGGACAGTTCATATTTGCAATTCACTGGATCAGCTGTTGGCCAAGCCACTCTCATCTGACGTGGGGAGAGGACCCAGGCAGGACTCAGCAATAGATGCATGTCCTCATCCCACCAGAATCCCATGAGACCTCAAAGAAACAGGCACTGTTGAGGCACCCCTCCAATGAAGCATGCTCAAGAGCTTTAACCAAACAACTTCACGTGGTTCCAAATGCAAATTGTATTTTCAGCTGCAGCCTGCAGAAGCTACAAACTCCTGACTAGTTTCTCAAAAGGCTGCATTTAGTGATCTCTACCTCACTGAACACGTTAGTAAGTTGCTGGGCATCCAGAGCCCTTAGTAGGGGGTCATCAATTCATCATCAGTCTCTTCCCATATCCTGAAATTGCCACCCCTTCAGATCTAGCAGTGGAACTGTACAAGAATTGCTCCCTACAGCTCCCAGGGTTGCCTCATCTGCTCACATCTGCAGACGAGCTGTCAGCAAATGGTTATATTCTTTTGTCTCTGCCCCAGCTTCACAGTCCAGTCCTTTCCTTCACCAGTTCTAGTGTTCACCTTACCCTTCTGGAGAGCTGAGTTGCCTCATTCAGTTAGCAAAAGGTTCATACATGTGTATAATCAGCACCTGAGCCTAGCACAAGAAGGACAGCAGGAGTGTCTGGCCATGTTAGTGGTAAAAGTGGGTCTGTCTTCACTTGGGGAGTGTAAATTGATGTAATTGCTCTCACCAACCCACTGGTATAGACCAACCTTAAACCACCTCTTCCAAAACCACAATGTTCAGAAAACCAGTCAATCAAGAGATAAATAAATAAATAAATGCAGCTTACATAATTAAGTTTAAAACCCCCTCCCCATTTGGTAAGGAGGAAAGCTTAGGGTAGGAAGGGACCACATAGGCAGTTATTTCAGGAGGTATAGGGATGGAAGTACCCAGAGTAGTAAGGAGAATTGTGACAAGCAGACAGGGATGATAACTTCTTACTGTGGCTCAATTCTATCTGGAATAACATGCCTGATCACAGCTTGAGACCACAAATGAAGAGCTAGAGGTATGAGATTACCTACCCCACACATCAGTCATCACTCTGCTGCAAGAACACCTCTGAGAAACCATTACAGCCATGCTGCAACTGTGGTTTTGTAGGCTTGTATTTGTAATTGCAGGCTCAGCATTCACTGTGAAAGTGGCCTGTTGTATCTAATTTCAAACAGTGCCCTGCCTAGCAGTCACGAGCGAGGTGCCAGCCAAAGCTACGCAGTGAGGTTATTGTTAGAGTGGAGAACAAGGGGTGCTGCAAAGAAAAGACCTTGGCAGCCCTGATGGAGGGCTACAGAGGCACACAAGGGCATACACAGGCTGCAAATAATCACACTTACTACAACAGCCCAGTTTCACTGAGCTGCCACTGCACTGACACAGGCTTTGCAAGCAAGTTTGACCTTTGCCAGGCTTGCAAGTCAGCACAGAAAGTATGCTCCTCTTTCTGCTATATTTTTCCACTTGTTGCCATGATGAGGAAGAATCTCAGATTTCCACCAACAACTGATTGAAGGAGGATACAAGGATAGTTTATATCTCTTCTTCCTACCAGTTAATTAGCACACAGGAATGTGCTGTCAGTAAAGGGTTTTCTTCCTTTAGACTGGGCTCTCAAAAGCAGGTTCTGAACATAGATTTCTTACCTGAAAGAAATTAGAAAGTACAGTCACAGATGCCCTATGTCACAGTGTACCTGTTTGCATGTGATGGAGGAATAGAAGGACTATCTCTCCCTCACTTGAATTTCCAGATACATGAGTGATAAAGAAGGCCAGAAAAAAAGGAACCTTCCACCTATTTCATAGTTGTGAAAAGTGAGCACCATGCTAATGGCCAGTATAGCTTTAATGGTACAAGGTTCCAAAGATCCCAACTGCTTTTAGAAAGAACTAAGCATGTGATTCAGTAGCTCTGGCAAGACTCCAGGCACATAATTTCCATCTGACCCTCCACTATCTCAGTGTCATCAGCTTGATAAGACACTCAGAGCTGTCTTGAAGTGCCACAGCAGAATGTGTGAAAGCTGGTTTCTTTCAGCCTGGAAATAAAACATTTTTGTGACTAATGATGGCATTTTGTAAATAAATAAATAAATATGCCACCACCCTTTACCTAGACACTTGTGTGTCCTGCTGCCTGCATGGGCCCTTGCTGTCATTAATAGAATCCTGTGCACCCATGAAGGACTTCCCACACAGACTGGATTCCTTGACAAGAGCCTAAATGTAACATAAACTCTGTGCAGATATAGGGCTCACCATTTGTAAAGCTGCCTGAAAGGGCAATGCATCATACTACATAGTCTAATTCTGGTTGTTCTTTCCATCAGTGCACTTACGTTAATGCTACTGGAGTTAAATCACTGTGAATGTGTTCAACTTTTTTTGCCTAGTTGAACCTGATCAGCAGACTTGGGTGTCCATCACTGAATTTAATGGACATTTTTATGCTTCCAGAATATGCAAGAGGTACCTAGTTATAGATGTGTATACATATTGTTGAGCTCTAACCCCAGCCAGCAACTAAGTACCACATAGCCACACACTCCTACCCCTTCCTCCCATCCCCAGTGAGACAGGGAGGAGAATCTGAAAGGTAAAATCCATGTGTTGAGATAAAAACAGTTTAATAAGTGAAATAAAGTACATTGTCTGTAACAATAATAATGAAAATGATGATGATGATGGTAACAATAATAATAATAGTAATTGTAAATAAAAGCAAAAAGAGAGAGGAATAAAATTCAAGAAAGGCAAATGATGCAGAGCAA
>VZTT01041072.1:1127-22706 GCA_013400855.1 Buphagus erythrorhynchus | reverse complement strand
GTTTTGTTTTGTTTTGTTTAAGAATACCAAAGTGTTTCATCGATCTGTGTTCCAAATTAGATGTTTCAAGTTTTTCCACTTCAGCACACCATTGTTCATTTAAAACTTAACTTTCTTTAAATAAAAGAATAGAAAAAGAACCACTGTTTTGGTTTGAACAACACACTGAAATGAAAAGATGAATTTTTTTAATTTTTCTTTTTACGCTGGAAAGACATATTAAAAAAAAAAATTGATTCAATATGAACCAAATTTAATCCATTCCTCACTTTGCTCCAAAGCAATTTTCCTATCTGCAACGTGTATTGCAGGACATACCTGGGGCTTCTGGGACTCCAGGTCTTCCCATTGGCATGTGGGGAGCAAGGTGGGTTTGGTGGGAATTCCCAGCAGACCAGAGCAAGATTTAAACTTGTTTTATCAAGGGCTTTCATCAAGCCCTCAAGTCTCCCTAACGACATAAAATTTCCAGCTCATAGATTCTGGGACTGAATTAGCTGTTTAGGAACCGTCATATGCTTTATTCAACTTCCTTGCTAAATGGCAAAAATGTATGTAGGATTAGGAAAGAAACACAATTAAATTAAAAACAAAGTCATTACCAAAAACCAGCCAGTCTCTCAGTATCCCCATCAGGAGCAGATGAGTTTTCTCCCTTTGTGGAGACAGGCCCCGTTAATTTCTTGGCAGGATCTCCCATGTTAGAGCAACAAGGCAAATGTTTACTTGGAATTCTCAACAGTGTTTGTGAACCCTGGGGGGCCTAAAAAATAAAAAGAAAGAGAAAGAGAGAGAGGGAGGGAGAGAGAAATTCTCTTAATCTGAAATGCGCTACATGTTAATTTTTGCAAAGCTCAGATTTAGGGTCAAATTCAAACTGACAGAGTCTCCTTGAAGTAGGAGGAGGGGCAGGAGATAATATTGGGCGAAGAGCAGAGAAAGATGAGACAGGCAAACTGGATTCTTTTTTTTTTTTTTTTTGCTTTTAAGCTTGCAGGGAGGTACTAAGCCCAATAATCAGACAAGAAAGGCAACGAGCAGCTATCAAAGCAGCAGCCGTTTTAAGAGCTGTGCTCATCTGAAAGCGACTCTCAGTTCTTGTGAAAACTGCCGCCTTAACAGCTGTCCCAATTAGAGCCAGCCGGAAATTTCCCAATAAACCCACGGGTTTGTCAGAAAATAATTCGCTGAGTCTGAAATGCTCCGAGTTGGCTGAACTTTTGTTGAATGGGAAAAGCAGGGCTCCAACTGGGTCCGGTGCTCAGCTGCCAGGTTTGTGCTCCGAGCGGCAGCGCTGATGGAAAAGTCAATTTTGCTGAGCAGCTGCAGGCACCAGGAAGCGCCTGGTTGCCATAATTTATGTTTGGGATTTGGTTGGACTTGGGAGGGGGGGTTAAAAAAAAAAAAGATACAAAGGCAACTGAGTTCCTTATAAATTTGAGCCCGAGCCAGCCGAGTTTGCTCACGCCATGATCCCATATGCCTGGCCTGTTTTAGGATCTTGGCGGCTGGATCTGTGAGGGAAAAAATAAATCAACCCCCGAGTGCTGTGGAGAGGCCGATGCTGGAAGTGGCAGCACTCCTGACACCCCTCTGCTCATGGCTGTGCCCATGGCTGTGTGACAAAGAGGGCACTGCTTCTCCTGGGGTCTCTCCTTCCCTAGCAGAAACATCCTGATGCCACCTTCCTTCTCCTAGCTTTATCTTGGTTTTATTTTTCAATTATGGTGAAAGCAGTAGCTACAGTTACTTGGGTTTTTTTTCAGCTATGTCTTTGAAAACTGATGTGTTGCCACTGGATGCATCATCAGATTTTTTTTTAAGCTGTTTCACTGCATCAGAAACTTATTAAAAGAAGGAAAAAGCCAACAAGACTTAGTCTAGGAGAGTCTGTGCAACGCTTCTCATGGAGAGAATTTAGCTACCCATATTCTAATTGTGTTAAAAAAGAAAAAGTTGCCGGGCAGGACAACAACCCAGGCTCCCCTCGACCACCTTCCAAGGGGCTGTGAGGCTCCAAGGCATCTGCCAAGGCCAGAAGAGTCCCTGAATCAAACTGGAGCTGTGTTTGCAGGGGGAATAAAAACTATTAATGCTCTGTGTGACTCCTGACCAGCAGGGAAAAGCCTTTCTGTGAGTGGTGATGATTAATTACTAATGATAATTAACCTACAACAACAGTGGCACTCAGAAACTAGAGCAACGGCACACATCCCATCATGTGCAGCTCTGAATGAAAACAGAGCCTGTGCCCCAGAGGGATTTCTTTTTTAAAATGCCTAGAAATGATGAGTGACAGAACTGGAGCTTTTCCTCTTTGGAGCTCCCCAGGGCGGGCGCGGAGCCCTGTGCAGGTACCACTCTCCCTTCCCACGCTGCTGCCTGTGCCTCATGGAGGGGCTCTGCTGCTTCACCAGCCATCTCTGAGGCCATTCTTGGGGTTCCCTGTGCTCCAAGGCTGCCCAAAAACTCCCAAAACTCCCAGTCCCATCTGGAGTCCATCCCATGGCCCTGCAGAAGCAATACCAGCACTACCCAGAGTGCTGCCACTTAGCTCGACAGAGAAGCAGGAGCATGGAGCTGGAGCTTGAAATCAATCCCCTTTGAGCCCCTAAAGTGATGCTCAGGGCCCTCTGAAGCTAAGGGAGGGAAAAAAAAAAAAAGATCTGCCACATTCTTCATCTCATCTCGCAAGCTGTGAGATCCCACCCCTCTCACTGCCTACCCCTGCTGACAGCCGTGCTTCCTACAGAGCAAACGGGCTTGGAACTCCGTGATCAAAGTCATTTGCATTGACTTCCATGGCCTGGTTTCCCTGCCTGGATTCCTGTCCCTGTAGCTGCTCTGCCCCTCTGAAGCAGGAGCACTGGTTTGCTGCCTCTTTGGGGCTTTCTGTGTCCCTTTTTCCTCCCCAGAAGACGGAAACCAGCTCCTGGTGCTGGGTGTCAGCCTTTTCCTGCAGGGTCAGCAGCATGTGCACTCAGAGCTCTGGCTGGTCCCAGTCTCCTGGCAGGGGTGGATGTTTCCCCACACATTTTCCCATCCAGTTTCCCCTCTCTGCTCCCTCCCAGGTGACCCTGGCAGCTCACCCATCCCTGGGCTGTGTCCCCCAGTGGGTGGCAGCTGGTGTCCCCAGCCCAGTCACTGCCCACAGGGCTGCCTCTGCTCTCTGTCCTGCTCACAAAAGGGCTGGAGCAGCATCTTGCACTCTGGGAGAAAAGAAGGTCTCCATGGCAGCTAGCACGACAGGAAGACTGTGCAAGAAACTTGATTTTTTTTTCCCCTTTACAGAAAATGCTTCTATTTTTGACAAAAGGCCTTTTTGAGGTATGAAACCTCTTATGAAACTTCTCCCACATCAGTGCTTTACATAAACTATTTGCTGTAGTTGTGTTATTCATTGCACGCATTTTGCACCAGCATGAACCAGTTTTTCTCCAGAGAGTGGAAAGGAGAGCCTGGCTGTGGGGCAGGGCACCCTGGAAGCCACATCCTCTGCAGGTCACCTCATCCAAGCCTTGCCCATCACAAACAGCACTTCTGCCTGCTGTGACTCCTCCAAACAAGGCAGACAGGGAGAAAAGGGTCTCACAGCATGAACAACAGCTTCAGTCATGTGTTAATGAGTGGAACAGAGTGTTAATGGGCCAGGAACATCCCACAGGTGCAGGAGTCACAGCCTCTGCCAAGGTGAGTGCCACTCACACGGTCCCAAAGAGCCCGTGGCCTCCTAAGGATTTCCAGGGGGAAGAGTCCATTCACTGCACTGGTCTCTCAGATATTTATTTTATTTTCCTCTGAGCCTGAGATGTCAGGGCTGATAGCAGACAGTTTGTTTCACAACAAATGTACAGTGATAGGTCAGGGGAACAAGCGAAAATGCCACCTTTGAGGGGAATCAGATCATTAAAATGTCACAGTAGTATCCTGGGAAGCCAACTGGAGATTCCAGCTACAGTTTCTTGTTCCCTCTGCTAGGAAAAATAAATAACACCTGCCAAGTGAGACCAGGCCTTGGTTTTATAGAGATTACTATTTTTTTTGAGTCACCATTGTTTCACACCACTCTGTCAGCAAGAAAGTAATGATCTCATTTTACATTGTCACCAAGTCTGATTTTGGGGAAGTAAAAGCTTTTCTCCAAACCTGGGCTAAAGAATAAACAGAGTGCTCTGGGAACAGTAGCACAGAAGGGAAACCTATGGATCACTCAGCCTCCCAGCACACCTAATAAACATTAAATTAATGACAGCGACTTGACTCTGTGGGTTTTTCTCTTCCCCCTCCATGCTGCTATTTCTTGCCATCCAGGTGCCCTAGAGATTTTCAGCCTCTCATCCCATCCTGAGAAGCAGCATTTTCCATTGAGAAATATCCTGGTCTAGGGCTGTTTGCAGCTCTGAACTGTCTTGATTGGAGCCTGCGGGGGATTTCTCAGTGCTCAGCTCCCCAGCCGTGTAATGGAAGGAATAATCCTTATCTCCAGCATGTGCCCTTAGCACCAAGGAACTCTGCACTGCTCTCATCAACCATTGTCCTCCTCAGAAATTTCCTTCCCAAGAAAATAAGGCAGGAGGTCTGCACAGTAACAGCACATTTTAGAAGAGGCCTCAGCAGGTAAAGGCAGGTTCTTGCTGTGCCCCTTTTCCCATCTTCCCAGAGGAGATGCTAAGGAAAAGGGCAGGTGCATGGACACTTCCTCCCTTTCCAGAACCCTCCATGTTTCAGTCAGCTCTCATGATTTACCCTTGTTGAGTTTTTTGTGGGTCTGGGTTTTCAGAGAGACAAGAGCAGTTGTTGGTTGCTGTAAAGTTGTTTATTGCATGAATACACCAGTCTCAAAGGCGGAGAGTTCAGACTATTAAAGTCCATGCTAAAAGCTTTCTGGCATAGAGTCCCAAGCAGGAGCAGGAAGAGCAGCTCTCACACCTTTCTTCTTCATCTCTCACCCCAATACAGGGCATTTATTCATAAATCACCCAATCAGCTAAAAACACGATTCTAAAACGTTCTTCCTACACCTACCAGAGCTCAGTTCTAAAGTAGGAAAGTAGTGCCAGTCCTTACACATAATTTACACATATAGTTCTATCTATTCATGTAAATGGTTCTGTCTGTTCTATCGAGAAATGCAAGCAATGTTCTGCTAAGATTTTGTTATGTCTGGAGCTAAGTTACTGAACTTTAAACTAAGCTTTATGGCTTTTTACTCTCTTAAAGCACTTAAAGTATATTCCTACTTAGTTAAAACGAAAACTTACTCTTCTACTTCATGTCTGTGTGGCTAAATATATTTTAATTTCTGTAAAGGTTTTAATTGAATCCTTACACTCTTTTCTCTCTCTGAGGGACTCAGAGAGGCTTCAATTTTATACACTCCAACATCTCCCCCTCCTCTTTGAACCATGTATATTCCCTTAATCGCTTTGTCAATCAATTGTGGAATGCATTGGAGAAAACAAGGCACTATGATTAGCACAACTATTATGATGACTAAAACGTAAAAACTCATTTTCAAAAACTTTTTCATCCACGATGTTAAATTCCATCCATCAAACAGGCCATCTGCCTAAGTTCCATCATCAACTCTAATCTTTGACACACCTTCCTTGAGCTGTTGTATGCTTTTGTGGATAGATTCTGAGTGATCAGATAGATTCATACAACACATCCCTTCAAAATCTTCACATCCATGTCCATGTGCTAATAAGAGAAAATCAATTGCAGCCCTGTTCTGCAAAGTTGCATGTTTATTGCTGTTAACATCTGTTAGCATATCACTCAATGCAAGGGAGGTAGAATTGAACTCCTTACTCAGCCAACACCCACTACAATTAATTATTTCAGTGCCACTGCTGAACTAAGTTGTGGTAGAAAAAGGGATGCTGAGAACCTTTTTCCAAAACTCCGAGGTTCAAAATCATCTTTGCAGTCTGGTTTATATTGATTGATAAATCTTTTACCTCTATGTTTCATGGACATTTTTGCACTAGGTGTTAGCAGAGTAAGTTTCCTGATTCTACATGGTCCACCTAAGATATGTGCTGGGATAGCAGGCCAGACTCCCTCTCCACAAATGAAAAACACTCCCCGTGGTAATTGAAATAAATGCAGACTGAACTAAAGAAGTTTGATTACACCAAAAGGTCTGATTTTTTTATGTAGCGTGATTTTTTATGTAGTGTGATTTTTTTATGTAGTGTGATAAGGAGAAACATCTTTAACTAAAGCTTGATTTTTCCCTGTATAATTAAATTTTGCACAAAAGGCCATTTTTACAGAGCCAAGGATTTCCAGTTCTTGAGGTTCAAAAGATGCCTTGGGAAGGTGAGGACCTCACCAATCCCATGCATCTACTGGGGACCAGAGATCCCATGTGGATGATCCTGCTAATGTACCTGAATGGCTTCATTAATTTCTTTTGGGATTGGCCAAGCATCCGCTGGCACACCAACTAGACAAATGGAAAATGGTTTTTCTAGGCTTGTGCTGGACAGACACATGGTGTCTAAACCTAATACATTAGCTAAAGTCACCCAAACATTTGCTTTAGGTTGGCTAACTGGCAAATCTGTACTACTAAAAGCAAGGAAAGCAAAAAAGCAAAAGCATAACATATGATTGAGCCCCATATTTCCCTTAAGCTATCATCTAACAAAATATTCAAAAACACTACTGATTCCCACACTTAAAAAAACCCAAGTTCACAATCTTCTGTGGGTAAAACATGAGATGTCAGGTGCAAACTGGAATCTCTGTGCAGTTCACGTCTGTGTGCCAGTTTCTTTACTTGTGGAGTGGTCAGGGTTTTCTTGCACTCAATAGGGTTTCACGTTCTTTGCTGGAATCCACCTGAGTCCTGAACCTGTAGAAATACAAGCAAACCCCTTGCCTCAAGTTATTAAAGGAAATGGGCCTTCAATTTGCCCTGTCTCTGGGTTTCTAATCAAAGCTGGAGGATTTTTTTTTTAATTTTGCCTGCGTGCTATTGGAAAAATGCCTGAAAATTGGTGGATGGAGTTCTGCAAAAGAGCTGTTCAAAAAATTATAACATACAAAGTTTTATTTAACCTCATCTATGGTGCTGCCTGTGTCAACCCTCCCTTTTGTTGGTCTAAAATATGTTTGAAAGAGTGATGTGTCCTTTCAACAATTGCTTGGCCTGTGGGAGAGTAAGGAATACCAAAAGTGTGTTAAACACCCCAATCCATTAAACATTCAGTCACTTTTTTTGGCTGTGTATGCAGGGCCATTATCTGTTTTTACCTCTTGAGGCACCCCTAATGAAGCAAATGCTTGTAAAAAATGCTGACATAGGTAATTGGTTGTCTCCCCTGTGTGCAGGGAGGCATAGACTGCCTGAAAAAGTGTCCACATGGATGTTTTTAAGTGTCCCAGAAGATGGGAATTCGGTAATACCTGTGTGCCATAATTCCAGGCTCTGTAATCCTTGTGGATTGACCGCTCCTGTCGAGACAGGAGGTTGCACAAGCTGACAATCAGGGCAGGCACTTATAATTGCTTTTGCCTGACCTCTGGAAAGATGAAATGTTCTCATGAGTGCTTGTGTGTTTTGGTGAAAGAAAGCATGATTGAGTTTTGCTTGTTCAAAAATGTTGGGCAGTGTATTAGCAACAGACACTGTCAGTTTATGGGGTCTTGCATTTCCTTCTGCCAAAAATCCTGGATGTGAAGAATGAACCCTGATATGAGAAACGAAATATTGATTAGTTCTTTCATTAGTATTGTTTTGCAAAATTGTATACAGACGTGTAAGATAATAACATGAGCTGTCATTACTAACATATTTTAAAACTGATCTTTCTATTCTTTTGACTGTATCAGCTACATATGCAGAATCTGTGATCAAATTAAAAGGTTCTGGGGAAAGCTGAAATGCTCTAACTACAGCTGCTAATTCCACCACCTGATGTGAACCTTCTACTGTCTGGATATCTCATTCCCATTCTTTAATTGTTTGGTTTTGCCACGTTATTACTGACTTGTGTGTTTTCCCTGAACCATCAGTAAATACTGTGGCAGCCTTTAGAGGCACTTTGCTTAAAATGGGTTTTTCCCTGAAACTTAATTTTGCTTGCAGCAGCTTGTGGCTTGGGAAATGAATAGAACAAGCACCTGAATAGTTTAACAGTGCAATTTGCAAATCTTTTGATTTTTGCAAAGCCCAATCAAAATACCCTTTCTTTAAAGGCAGATCAATCACAGTAAAATCTTGACCTCCTATGGCCAACAGTCTTTCTCTGGCTCTGATTATAATCTGAGCCGTCGTTTCCATGGTTGTGAATATTGTTTTTGAGGAACCTGTAAGGCAAAAAGATCCATTCTATCATCAACAAAGGATCCCATTTAGAAGTGTCCCACCAGAACATGAGCCCATACAGCTGCATGTTTTCTCCTAACACCACAAGAAAAAAGGGTAGTGATGGTATACATCGATGAGCTTGTCTCTGTTGATTGCTTAAAGTAATCTTTTTGAGAGCCCTTTGAGCTTCAGGTGTTAGAGATCTCGGAGAGGTAATGTCACAGTCCCCCCTGAGCAGGTCAAAAACTGGAGCAAGTTCATCATTGGTGATCACTAAAATGGATCTGATCCAGTTTATCTCCCCTAAAAGTTGTTGCAGATCTTGCGAAGTGTTAACTTTGGTTCAAAGCTGTATCTTTTGTGGCCTAATTGATTGTTATGTCATTCTCCAGCCTAAATACTTCCATGGTGAGATTTCTTGTGTTTTGGAGGTGGAAACTTCAAGTCCAGCATCTTGGACTGCTGCAACAATGCTGTCACAAGCTTCTTCCATCTCCTTTTGGGTCAGCACTGCAATAAGCAAATCGTCCATGTAATGTAAAATCATTGCTTGTGGATGCTTCTGTCGAGCTGGAGGCAGGGCCTAAGCCACAAACCGTTGGCAGACAGTAGGGGAGTTTTTCATTCCCTGGGGTAGGGCCACCCAGTGGTATCTTTGCAGTGGCTCTTGTCTGTTGATACTTGAAACTGAAAAAGCAAATCGTGGAGCGTCTTCTGGATGAAGTGGAATATTGAATAAACAATCTTTTAAGTCTCTTAAGAGACCAGTCTCTCAGGATCATTGAGAGAGGAGGAAATCCTGGTTGCAGAGGTCCCATGTCCTCTGTCACTTTGTTGATTCTTCTAAGATCATGAAGCAGTCTCCAAGAATCAGAGGTTTTCTTGTGTATGACAAACACTGGTGAGTTCCAGGGACTGTTGGTCTCTTTGATGTGGTCTTCCTGTAATTGTTCTTTTACCAGTTCTTTGAGGGCACTCAGTTTCTCTTTCTCCAGGGGCTGCTGACTCACCCAAAGAGCATTGTTAGTTTTCCATGACATCTTCAGGGTGATGAGTGCTATCATGGCCCCCATCAAAAATCCACTACCAGTTTTGCTCCCCATTGGGACAACAGATCTCCTCCCCATACTCTGATGGGTTTCTGTACAGTGAAGGGATGAATAGTTGCTGTTTTCCCTTCAGGTCCTTTAACTGCAATCATGCTTCTACTTCGTAGACATTACAGTGGCTCCTCTGATACCTGTGAGAGGGTCTAAAGGTGTCACTAAAGCCCAGTCCTTCAGCCAGAACATATAAGAAATCACTGTGACAGCTGCACCAGTGCCCAGTAGACCTGTAATTGTGATTGTTTTGTTGTTGTGCGTTAAACTGCAGGTCAATTTTGGTCGATTGTGACCTATACGTTGTACCCAAATGACATCTGGTGCTACACTTGAGCTCTCAGGTGGTACCTGTTGGCATTCTGCAACCTGTTCCACCATACTGGCTGGCAAAGCAACAGCTGCGGCTATTGAAGGTTTTGCTGGAATGACAATCAAGAGGCTCTGTGCTTGTACTAAAACTGTTAACTCTTCATTGCAGTTTGCTGAAACAACAGATGGAAAAACTACAAGTCCCAAAATGCAGTTTCCTTCTTTGCCTACAATCAGAAAATCTTGTCTCCTTTGTGATGTTCCTGTCACACCTGTGGATTCCACAGCATGACCATCACTTTGAAAGTAAACTAACTGGGAAGTTTTCAGTTCTCATTGTGCCCCTGGTGGCAGCAGCGTGGGGTCATTTGGCAGGTGGCTGAAAATCTGGTGAATGTTTGGGCTGGATAGTCCATATATCCGGCCCCTTGGAAGTTCCCTGGCTGCTGGAATGCCACTACTTGTTTCATCACATGGTGGGGCACGCTCTTCTTGGAGTTCCCATCTACATCGTACTTGGAATGGCACTGGCTAGCATAGTGTCTTCCCTTTTTGCACCTTGGGCAACTGTTGGGTGGTTTTGTGCCCCCTACTGGCTCTGGGCAATTCTTTATCACATGTCCTGACTTTCCACTATGGTAGCATGTGGACACACACATTCAGAGAGCTAGGGAATTACAGCTTGGAAATTCTTTTCAGGCCTGGATTTCTCCTGACTCTCAGCTCCATTCCCAGGCTGACAAGCTGACTACAGCTTCAGTTAGGGAGGAAACCTCCCAGGATGATAACATGGTGAAAAACAGAGTGGAATTCATAACACAGATTAGCACCTGGTGTTTTTCTCATGAGGCATCCTGACATGTTGTCCCAGAGATGTTTTTCCCAATTGTCCAAAAAACTACTGTCCTGTCCTAGTGCTCGTAACATACTTTAAATACGGACTATCCATGCAATAAAGTTGGCCTTTTTCCCCAAAGAGGTCTGTGTGTGTTACTGTCCTTTTTCTCTCTTTGCAGAGCGGTAGCCACAGTAGCATAATTTTTTAGAAGTGTCATCTTTTGGTGCCTTATTGTTCTGCAGAAGTGCTCAACTAAGGGCATCAAAGGCTTTTGCAAGTTCATCATGGCTTGCTTGTATTTGAGTTTCAAGAGCTTTTGCAAGACTCTCTCCCAGAGTATTTGCTTGAATGGTAGCTATGTGCTGAGGGCTGCCAATTTTACTGCAAGCCTCTATCATTTGGGGCAAGCCAGGTTCAGGACCTTGCAAGCCTCTGATGACTTTTTTTGCATTCTTCATTGGCATTCACATAGGCAAAGACTATGAAGCAAAATTGGGCCGGCCACACAGGGACCCCCGGCATAACTTTCAATTAATTTATTCAATAATTTTCTCCACTTTAGGTCCCATAAGATGTATTGTGATTTTGTCAATATTATGGAGGGGTGTTAAAACCACATAATGGTATATTCCATTCAGCAATTCCTTACAACATGGTGAGCCTAATCTACCTTCCTTTATCGCTCTCCTCAAATCTTGAATATAGTCATGATCCAACACTTCCCACCTTGAATCAGCACCTCCTCTGCTGTACATAACTGGCATGGCTAAGAGCAGCTCTTTAGCTAGATCAGTGTATTTTTCTTTTATTGCTTGGTGGCTCGTTGCTGCCCAGTTTGTTAAGGAGTATTGTTGAGTCTTTTTTGGAGGGTCCTGCTGGGAGATGAAAGTTTGACAAGAAAGTCTCACAGCTATGTATGTATAGCAGAAAGATCTTTGAATGCAGAATCTGAAGAAGGAATAGAAATAGTAGCAAGTTTTGATATAGAAGAAAAGAATAACTGAGCCAGTCTTACTGGATAACTAGAAGCCAAAGGCTATGTTAGCATTTGAGCTGGAAAGGGTTTTTATAGCTCAGAGCAAAGGATAAATCCACCTCAAACAGAAGATGTTTTTACCAAGCAAAAAGATTTCACAGGCAAACAAGAATGCCAATGCTGCAAGCAGAAGAAAGATCTCAGAATTTTCCACTGCAAGAAAACTGACAAAAAACTTCTAGCTTAAACTGTAACATACTAACTTTTTGTGTTTGGAAAATAATAACATGAATATAGTAATGTTAGTAGAAATGATAGGCTATAGGTAATAGTGAAGGTGTTGATTGGTTGTCATGTATTAGGATGTTCACCAAAGAAAATTGTAGAATGCATTGTGACCAGAACTAGAGTGGCTTCAGATGAACCCACAGCTGATGCTGACTGCTGTGGGCTGGGCTCTGTCACCCACAACCCGTGAATTGCTGTATCCTCTGGATAAAATAAACACCATTTTAAATAATAAATAAATTGCTGTATCCTCTGGATACAATAAACAGCATTTTAAAGAGCCAGTCTGGAGTCCCACATCCCTCATTTTGGCTCTTACAGGGTCCCTTGACTTGGCTGGGAGTGAGGCAGCTTCTGAGTTTGCAAGGTTGCTAAGTGGCTTATTAAAAACTTGTACAATTAATCTCCAAGCTGGTAACAAAGAAGCAGCTGCTTTGTCCCCTCAGGTGGTGTCATCAAATAATTTAATACCAATGTGGTCCCAAAGTGAATTATGTAAAGCAGAATATGGGTCTGCAAATGGAAAATTCATTTGGGCATATATTAAGAGACCTTTTAGATCTTTATTTAGGACCTCATAGCCATTATTTATCAGCAGAGATTTTAAATGATCACAGATATGTTTCTGCTCTTTGGATATATTATTACCCATTTCTAGATTACTCCAGAGCTCACCTGTGTCCACGTAGCAGGTGATTATCACTTTCCAGCTCATCCCATGTCCTGGATTTTTACTGCTTCCTCTTGGACAATATTAGCGTGTCTGCTTTATCCTTACTTTTAGGAACCTTTTAATCCCAGGATTCTGTTTTCTTCAAAACAGCCTTTTAAAATCAGTTCTCTGGAGAGGCTCGACCATCAGCTCAAGGCTCTTACTGCCACTTAAAAGGAGGAACCATTTGTTGAGTTTTTTGTGGGTCTGGGTTTTCAAAGAGACAAGAGCAGTTGTTGGTTGCTGTAAAGTTGTTTATTGCATGAATACACCAGTCTCGAAGGCAAAGAGTTCAGACTATTAAAGTCCATGCTAAAAGCTTTCTGGCATAGAGTCCCAAGCAGGAGCAGGAACAGCAGCTCCCACACCTTTCTTCTTCATCTCTCACCCCAATACAGGGCATTTATTCATAAATCATCCAATCAGCTAAAAACACGATTCTAAAACGTTCTTCCTACACCTACCAGAGCTCAATTCTGAAGTAGGAAAGTAGTGCCAGTCCTTACACATAATTTACACATATAGTTCTATCTATTCATGTAAATGGTTCTGTCTGTTCTATTGAGAAATGCAAGCAATGTTCTGCTAAGTTTTTGTTATGTCTGGAGCTAAGTTACTGAACTTTAAGCTAGGCTTTATGGTTTTTTACTCTCTTAAAGCACTTAAAGTATATTCCTACTTAGTTAAAATGAAAACTTACTCTTCTACTTCATGTCAGTGTGGCTAAATATATTTTAATTTCTCTAAAGGTTTTAATTGAATCCTTACACTCTTTTCTCTCTCTGAGGGACTCAGAGAGGCTTCTATTTTATACACTCCAACATACCCTTGTCCTTTTCTATTTTCCAGGCTCTCACTCCCCCATGCCTTGGCAGGGCTGGGATTTGCTCCCTATGGCAGCTCAGGATGGAGACGAGGAGCCAAGAAAGCCTTTGCTGTCAGGTTCCCTTATCTGGGCAGCCAGTCACAGGACAGCTGATGGCAGCAGCCACCACCACTCCTGGCTTTCTGCACTTCTCTCCTTCCTCTCCTGAGCACCTGCTGCACTGCCAGCCAAACCTCCCCAGAACTCAGAGCCCTCCAGCCCTCGAGGGAGTGACCCTCAGCTCTCCCCCTGCACTGTGCCTCGGTGCCTAATTGTTCTAACAGCTTTTCAAACCCTTAATTTATCTTCTGGCACCGTTCAGGTCTTTGTTCCACAGCAGTTCTGCAGAGCAAGGGCAGGGAGAGAAGCAGGCAGCGAGGGGCAGGTGACAGCTTCCCTCTGCCCGTGCACACACAGAAAATCCAAGCTACGTGGGTTTTTGTTTGTCAGCACCAACCTGGTGCAGGGGAGATAATAACCACAAATGCTCAGGGCTGGGGTGCACAGGATGAGGAGGGAGCAGCTATTGTGGCTGCCTGAATGGTTTGACTGCTGGCAGAGCAAAGCCTATTGTACACTGATTTTTTCTTCCTTGCACATTTACTTTACTGGTCATCTTTTGTGTTTTCCCCCTCTCTCTCTCTTTCTCCAACAATAAATTACTGTGTTTGGAAGATATTTCCAGTACTTCAGGCAAGGCCAGGAAAATGCAATTCCAAGCAAGGGCTTTGCTGATCTGAACCCCCACTTCTAAAGGGACATGAACCCTGCACTGGGGTCTGACTGTGTTTGTTGAATTTTCCCTGCTAAATTTTGAGCTCTTTGCCTGCTACTTTTGATGAGCCATTTTTAGCATGTCAGGCACAAATTAACCATAGGGTTCATCTGCCTCCAAAGTGATCTCTGTGCCACAGAGTGAGCCAGCCAAGCCCCATCCAGACCTTTGCTGTCTTGGATTGGATGATGGGATGATTTTTTAATCAGCAGAATCGCAGATGGGAAATAAATGAAAAGCTTCAAAACAAAAAGAGCCCAAATTAATATTTATTTATGCAAAAATTCACTGTCCCTTTTGTTTGCAGCATATTCATGCATCAGGAGGGTTGTGATTGTTTTGATTTTCCCTGACCAGCTCTAGCCTTGAGCACAGGAAATAAACTAGGAAGATTTGGAGCCATGCCACACAAGCAGGTTCAAGGCAGGGAGACACCTGAGAACCAGAATATATTCACAACTGGGGCTTTCATTCTCTAATCCTCCTGGTGCTCACATGCAGGGGAGAGAGGGATTGTTTAACTTTGAAACTCCAAAATGGCCTTGGTGTCCATAAAGGTTTTAGAGAGAGCTTGCAACACAGCAGGAGCCAGGGATTAAGCTCTAAATCCATGTTTTGTCCCTGAAAAGCTCTGCTGATCACTAATAAAGTGAACTCTGCTCTCAAGAAATATTTATCTACATCTTCAGAAACCCTGCACGGGAGTTGGGCATGACAGGCAGGCAGCAGTCAGGAGCAGGACAATGGGAGTCCTTCAGCCTGAGTTTGGAGAGCCCCAGCTGAGGGCAAAGAGAGGGGGGGAGCCTCATCAGAGCTGTGACAGCATCAGCCCCAGCAGAGCAGGGTCAGGACAGAGTGACAGCACCCCCAGGCACTGCCACTGCCCCCACCTAGCTCTCCTCTGTCCCCAGTTACAGAAACCTCCTTCTGTCCTGTGGCAATTCCCTCCCAGCAGACTCCTACAACACACAGAGCTGCCCAAGCCCAGCTCTGAGCTCCTGCAGCTTTTCCCAGGAGGTGCTGCAGCCCTCGAGTGCAGCAGGCTGTGACTGTGACCCAGGGCAGGGCTGAGCTCTGCCCAGAGCTGGGGCTGTGCTCAGCTCCTGCTATGGGATTTTGGCTGGGATGCCACTGGGCACAGCCCTGGTCTCACTCAGCCCCTGTGACACCACCTGGTCTAGTGGAAGGTGTCCCTGCCCACAGGGATTGAAATTAGATGATCTTTCAGGTCCCTTCCAACCCAAACCATTCTGTGATTCTTTAAAATAGTGCATAAAATCCAAGTGTATTATTGTGTGAGGCAGGCACGGGATGGACAGAGATCAAGGGTTTAGCTTCTCTCCTAATGAAAGCATGCAAGGAGATACCAAATAGAAGGGAAAACCAGAGCCCCCAAACCAAAATAAAGTGTGGGTTTCATACCACAATTAAAACAAGAAACTCTTTTCTGTGGTCACAGATGAGTTCAAGACCAAATCATAGAATAACCCATCAAGAGTTATTATAATTAGAGATTTTCAGTCCAAGGGGACCAACAATGATCCTTTAGTCCAACACCATGACCACTTCAGGGTTGACCAAAAGGGAAAATAATTATTAAGGGCATTTTGTCCAAACAGCTCTCAAACACTGATGGGCTTGGGGCAGCCACCAGCTCTCCAGGAAGGCTGTTCCAGTGGAAAGAATTGCTTCCTAATGTCTGCTCTGAACCTCCCCTAGAACAGCTTTGAGCCCCTCCACTCCATCACTGGGTACCAGGGAGAAGAGCTCAACTCCTCCCTCGCTGCCTCCACTCCTCAGGAAGCTGCAGAGAGCAGTGGGGGCCCCCTCAGGCTCCCTGACAGAAGGGGAACATAATTAAACACAAGGATGTGGCTCCACAGATCACTGGGGGCTGGGAGAGGGCTCTGGTGAGGATCTGTGAGAGGCATGAGAGTGACAGAGAGCCCAAGATCACAAGAAGCTTCTGCTATTTGAGTGCTTTCAGAAATCAGACACTCTTTAGATAAGGCTTTGGGCTCTCCCAGTTTAGTTCCTGCAGACTGGGAGCCCAGCAAACACTTGCACTGACATTGGGTTTATGCCTTTTCTCCTTTGCATAGTGGGACAACATGTTTTCAGCAAACGACTTATTTCCTTTAAATAAATGCAATTTCTAGGCACCTAAAGTGGTGCAAAAAATTCAGTTCAAATTCCCTGAATAGCTTCTGCCACCAAAAGAAGCAGCAACTGCTCTGAAGGTTTGAGAAAATCACATGGAGAAGGGTTGGAGCGATTCAAACCCCCTCCTTTCTCGCTATTTCCAAAATGTTTCTACTTTGGGCACTTCCTCTGTACACCAGGGACAGGCTCCCTGTGAGCCCAAGAAGCACAGCCCCAGTTTGCTGCTCTGCCCTGGGAGAGCTCCCTCCTCACCACCACACTCCATCCTGCTGGGGGAATCTCTCTGCTTTGCCAGGGCTGCTGCAATTCCCAGGAAGGGCTCTGAACATCCATGGGGCTGGAGCAGGACCCTGAACCAGCCCAGAGCAGCTCCAGCTCTGCCCATCCCTCTCCCAGATACTCAATACTGCTTGAGCCACCTCCTAAATATTCTCCACCCGGTGCCTCTGCTTCCTGCAGCAGCTGTGGGGCTCAACAAGCTGTACCTGGGCTGGGGATTTCTGCAGACCCACCTGGGTTTCAGAAAATCACAGAATGCTTTGTGTTGGAGGGGACCTTAGAGACCATCTAGTTCCATCAGGACCACCTTCCTCCACACCAGGTTGCTCCAAGCCGTGTCCAAACTGATTTTGAACACTTAATTTCCTCTCATTATCCCCTTCCTTCCCTTCCTCCCCATAAAGCACCAGTTGCAGCTGAGTTTAAACAGTTTCTTTTACCACCTGCCTTGAAGGAAATGACATTTGCTATGCAGCAGTTTAGGTGCCAGGGGATTGGTTTAGATTTGGAGGGAAGTTCCCCCAGGTGGCCACCCTGCTCCAAGCAAAGGAAGAGACACAGCACTTCAGGGGAATATATAAATTACACTGAATAGGGTTTGGATAAAGGCTGCAACCCAGATCCTGGCACCAACAATGCAGCAGGTTCTCCTTTCACACAGCCAGACACCTGCACTCACAGACCCTGAGTGCCCCCTTGGAGAGCATTTGGGGGGCGACAGAACCAAAGGCTCCAGCACCAGAGCACTGTCTGGATCCAGATGCTAAATGCTGAGCATTGCCTTTTGTGGGATGCCTTTGAGTCGAAGCTGACTTCCATTTGGAAAGGAAATCAGCTCTGTACAGCTTTTGCTGATTTTACACAGCCTCTCCAAACTGGGAATCTTTCTTCAGAAGCCCAGGGCTTCCTAGCTGGAAATCTCCCCCTCCAACCCCAGCTCAGACTAACTTGTATCCAGAGGGGATCATCATTCCTGTTTGATTTCCAGAGAAGCCACAAGCACTCATAATCACAGCTCCAAACAAGCATGCTGATATCCAGCTCTGAATGAATACCTTGGCTTCCAGAGTATTTTGACTAATATAGTACACGTTGACCCTAATTTTGGGAACAGAAAGGCTCATTGATTCAGACTAGGTAGAGCACAACACACTTGTGGGTGATGCATTTGAAACTAATTAGAGATTGCTCCCATCAGAGCTGCTTCTGTCCCTCTTCATTACATCCCCCAGCACAAAAATTGCATTACTGCACCAGCCCTGAGAGCCACTGGACTTTGTCTCCTCACAGGGAAAGGATCACTTCTCTCCAGGGATGGGTTTGGGGAACAAAGCACATTCTGCTTGTGTTTAACTCCCATTATTTTGTAGAGTGCTTCATGAAACCTTAATTTTTTCTAGAAGTATTTTCTGCAGCTAAATTCCCCTCCATTTTCTTCAGGCAACAAATGAATTTTGTTTACAAAGTACTTCAACAAGGCTTGAAATTTCATTTATGGAAAATGGGCCTCAGACATCCAAGGCATTTGAAACCATGCTGAAATATGGCAATTTCAGCACTTACCTGTCCCCTCCCTGCCAGCCTCCAAATCAAAAGTTACCATGACGACAGAGCCCACTCTCAGTCCAGCAGAATGAATTGGTTCTACGTGATGTCATTATTAGCCAGGACCCGAAAAAATTACACAAATGAGGTGCCCAGACAGCAGGACTGTGTGGAAAACAAGAAACCCTCAGCACAGGAACACCCTGAGCTCCCATGGGAGGCCCGAGGGCCAAAAGGATTTAGGTGCTCCCCAGAGACAGGGCTCCCAAACGAGTCCCCTTACAGCTGGTGGAGAGAAGAGAAGTGCTCTGTTTCTTCACGTTAATAACCTGTATCCCTTGGCCTCTTTCCCTTGTTCTGGTTTTGAGCCCTCAGACTATTTGCCCTGTTGCCCTACCCCACCTTTCCCATATAATCCCCATTTCTCCCCAGTTCAGGGGAGCTCTTGCCCCTGGCACCCTTCTCAGAGTGGCCTCCCGTGGGAGATGGAAAAGGTGTAGAACTGTGTGAAAGCAAATCTCAGGATGGAGAAATGCAAGAATGCTGAAGATGCAAGGACAAGAAACAATTGGGCTGTGAGCTGTGTAGAGATAGGCCTCAGGAAAATANAAATATGTAAGCTTAGCAATGAAGCTTTATCCATTGTTTTAAGCTATTACAAAAAGCTTATTCAAAGCAAGATGTACTTGTAGCTTTATTAATTGACCTGAGCAAACTCTTGTCAGGTTTTAATCTTATGCTATTGGCTAGAAAGTTGTTAAAAGACTTTGTAACAAAGAGAACTTGTTCTGCTGTGCTAGGAGCTGAAGCTGTTCCATCTTCCTTGCTTGGTTCTGTAAAATGAGACTGATGGCTGTGATGGAACAAAGCTTCAGGACAGCTGCTCCAGCATTCCTGTTCTGTTGTTTGTGTGTATAGATATATGTAAATATAAGATAAGAGAAAAAATATCCCAGAAAAACCCAACAGCCTCTTATAATAAAGGCTCTGCTCTCTGTGGAACGCTGTATGAGGCTCCTGTCCTTTATCTCCATGTCACCTGGGAGTGACTTCACAGGAGAGCTGAAAATCACTAGAGCAGGAATCACTAGAGCTGGAATCACTAGAACTAGAAATCACTAGAGCTGGAATCACTAGAGCTGGAATCACTCACTGCTAAGGGATGTGCCTTTGCCCCCAGGGATGTCCCCTGCTGGACACCTCTCCAGGAAGGTCCTGGCACCCTGGGAAGAAGAGCACCAGACCCTCAGACCACGGCAGGACTGCAAAAAGCCCAAACAAGCAGCACAATTACTCTCTAAACTTAGCAAGGGAAGGAAAATGCCACCCAGCTCCCCAGCAATAATTCTGTAAAAACCACCAACCATGCTGACCTCCTCTCTGTATCCCTTGATGGGGAGCTGCCCTGTGACAACTGGACTTGATTTCCACCCTGAATTTTCCACCCAGTTGCCTGCTTATCCCAGCAGGCAGGCTCTGGTGTTCCCAGTGGGATGGAACCCCAGCATGCTCCCAGGAAGTTGGTTTGCACTACACTGCCTACATGGCAACCCAAAAGGGAGAGGAGTGGCTGCTGTGGGTGAAATGCAACTTCTGGCCACCCTGAGCTCCCCATGGCCAGCACCTGATCTGCCCTGGAGCACCCTTACTCCAAGCAGGGAACTCTGCACATCTCTGCTCCTTACCTGGGACATCTGTGATGGCAGACCCTCACCTCAGGGCTTTTTCACCTGTAAATGAACCTCTACATCTCTGGAACAGGGAAAGTTGCTTAGAGATGCTTCCCTTTATATCACTGCCATCCCTGGAAGTGTCCAAGGCCAGGCTGGGTGGAGCTCTGAGCTCCAGTGGAAGGTGTTCCTGCCCGTGGTGGGGGGTTGGAATGAGATGATCCTTAAGGTCCCTTCCAACCCAGAACATTCTGTGATTCTGTGACAAGCACGGTCAGGTGAGCCCAACCCTCTCCCCACAGTGAGGATGTGGGTGAGGTTCCCCTGTCCCAGCTGATTGAGTGCTCACACTTGACAATGACTGTATTCTGGCAGCAGCTGCTCTCCAGAGGAGGGAGGGGGAGCCACTCAGCAATGAGTGCTTATAGATGGTTCTTCAAGCATAATAAATCCTCCTTATCAATCCTGTCTCACCACCCCTCCTGATTTATGCTGGGTGTAATAAGGCAGTAAGAAGGCAAAGGAGAGTTTACAGGCAAACTGGGGATTACAGTCAGCCACAGATATTGAAAAACTCACTATAGCAAAGAGAAATCATAAGAGAAGCCTAAGCAGCTTCCTTTGGATGCTGGGGGATGGGCTGGTGAGCTATGGCCATTTCCAGCACAGGTCTGGGCTGATGTATGGCTGAGCTGGGGTCAGATCACAGACTTACTGATCCCGGGCTTTTTGGGCAAGTGTACAGCCTGCATATGCTGAGAAAATTGTGTGTTGACTTCAGAGGAGTTTTCTATATTATACTGATTTCTGTATTTTTTTAAAATCCAGATCACTGCCCGTTTTTTGTTTTTGTTTTTTTTTCTGGATAAGCTCAGCAATACTATTTTG
This sequence comes from Buphagus erythrorhynchus, assembly GCA_013400855.1. Classification (NCBI taxonomy): domain Eukaryota; kingdom Metazoa; phylum Chordata; class Aves; order Passeriformes; family Sturnidae; genus Buphagus; species Buphagus erythrorhynchus. The sequence goes on along the minus strand of VZTT01041072.1, from coordinate 1,972 downwards.
TCTCCTATTCTAATCCCAAGAAGAACCTTTCTCCTTTCAAGCAAGTTGCCACTTTGCTAGGAGCTGGAAGTCTTTGCCTTCTGATTGCCTCATGAACAGACTTACTCTAGACCAGTTCTCAGCTTTAAGCCTGACGTTTACAGCAGCACATCAATGTGGATATGTCAAATGCAAATGAGACTGGTGGTACTGCAGATTTAATCAGCATATGTAGCTTGATAACGAGGATGCCATGGCAAGAGCAAACAGAGCTCTGTCTGCAAGAAAATTGAACCAAGTCTGGGTTATGGGAAATAAGATTTTACTAAGTCAAAATGTAAAGTTTGTCTATGTGATGGTTAACTAGATGATTGTAGTAGAATATTACATGCCTTCCTGTAAAAGGTATATAAGCACAAGTAGTGCTCAGTAAAATCTGGATTCTAATCACCATTCAATGTCCCTGTGTCTCTCTTTCATCATCAATACATCCCAAGGAGAGTTTATAGACTGGAAAGCTTTGCTTCTTTTCCCCAGCTGTGCTATCTGTGTAATAAACAAAATACTGCTTTTTTCCTACCAGCCTGTCTTCCCTCTGTCCTTGGACTATCCTTGGCACAGTCCTGCTTCTCTCAAACCCCTGCTGCCACTGCCTCCACTGCTGTTTATGGGGCATCCCAAAGTGCTTTCATAAAGTACCTGATGCTCAGCCAGCTCCTGCCCCTCTCCCCTTTGGAAGAAGATCCCCCAGGGGCTGTTTTTCAGAGAGATTTTCTCTCTGCCTGCCAGAAGTGGTGGTGACAGGGTGGCACAGCCCTGTTGGCTCAGGGTCCCTGCTGTTGCCAGGCTGGCTGAGTCCCCTGTCC
>VZTT01041071.1:0-18515 GCA_013400855.1 Buphagus erythrorhynchus | reverse complement strand
AAGTGACACAGAGTTAAACATAAAGACTTAGCAATGATCAAAGGAACAATTGTGGGTGGAGGATCCCAGGGAGCCTAATCAGTGAATATGGGAACACAGTGAGTCAGCACTATACCATTAAAGGGGACAGACTGGGCCATTGTCTCTGCAAAATTACTCTGAGAAGCTCTGAAACACCATGCAAACAGAGGAGGGATTTCTTCCTGAAGGTTTATAGCAATTATTGCGGGATGCAAAGGGAAACAGAATTTTGGAATGGAAGAGAGAATGGTGGGATTGGACAAACATCATATGGGATGTTTGGGGGAAGGAACTTAAGAGGGAAAAGAAGGTTATATCAAGGTGGATCAGGGAGTAATAAGCATGGGAAGACAGGGATTAAAGGGGGTAAAAGGCGTCAGATATGTGTAAACAACTGTAAAACAGTATGATTGGCTGCCCAAGCCTTATGCCTTGATTACTTCAGCATGTCCCACTCTCTTCTGAAACTCCACTTCTATTTCTCATGTGAATATGTTCGTGTGTGTGTGTGTCAACATACATTTGTTGACAAATTATGTGCTGAACAAGCCAGTGAATTGGAAGAGACCAGCATCAGGAAGACAGAGGGTCTGAGCTAGCTCAGACCAGATAAAGACCATGGAGTTTGAGCATGGATGCAGGATACCCTTCAAAGTCCATGCTGTGGGAGACCCACATGAGTGTATTTGTGAGGTGACTGTGTATATTGCCCTGCACTAGTAGGGGAGTAGTGCAAGAGGTCTGATTGTCAGCTTCTTGGGAGACTGGACTGTGGGTGCAAAGTGCTGGAGATAGAGGGTGATGGATGCTGGAGCGGGGGAAGGGGTGAGACCCTCTCGTCAATTTCAAATCTATGTATGTGTGTCTGTGCTATTCACTCAGGTTTCCTACTGGCTGTTGCTGGGAATGGGGATAAACCTGCAACTTCATCTTGAAGGCCCAGTCAAAGAGGAATCTCTTGGGTGCTACAATTCACAGGATTCAGCAATCTCTAAGAAAAAATTGCTTTAATGACCTATACCAGATTTCCATTAGAATTCCAATTCCTTTGATTACTCTATGCATCCTGACTATACACATTGTTCTAAGGCTCTTCCAACATTTAGTTGATATGGTTCCACAAGCAGCTTACTCCATTTCTGCTTCTGTTCTGAACCAACATATCTCAGCACTCATTTCAGTCACAAAATCCCAGCCTGTCTTACTGCAGCATCCATCAGTCTTGCTTTATCATACTGTTTTGTTTTCCACAGCATTTAAAGTTCTAAAAGCAAAGAGGTTCTTTGCTTAGAATATATATCACATCTCATCCTATTTCCCCCTTTCTAGCAAATCACTCATGTCTGCTTAATGGGTACTTTTTCTCTTTTCCTCTTGGAGACCTAGTCTTTCCTCAGAGTAAAACCTTCAGCTGAGGAAAACCTTTCTTCTGAGGAAACAGGTGGTATCTTGTTTAACCTTCCTTTCCTCAGTATCTTCTGGAGACATGATATCTTACATTTCAACAGACCAGTATTTTCTTGTGGAATACCAGAGATTCTGGTCTGATATTAATTTGCTAATATGATGCTTCTTCCCCTAGGAAACAGGTGCTTCCTGTAGTCCATCGCCTCAGGCAGATGCACAGCTGGGAGAAGTAGAGAACTTGGAGGATTTTGCATTGCGCCCTGCACCCCGTGGAATTAGTGTCAAGTGTCGAATAACTAGAGATAAAAAGGGAATGGACCGGGGACTCTTCCCTACTTACTACATGCATCTGGAAAGGGATGACAACAAAAAGGTATTGGAAGCAGCACACATTATCTTGGCTATTGTAGTCCTACCACAGAATATTTTTGGTGCAAGGGAGAGCTTTTGGTAAGAAAGCAGTAGCTGAGGAGAGCCATCATGCAAATGAAGACAACTTATATTTGGCCGAGGTACTAAGGAGGAAATTAGCATGTAATTAGCATTGTATTGTTGTTTAAAAGCCATAATACAGTGAAAGATGAAATTGAAAAAGTATGAAAATGTTAAATGTTAAAAAAGAGCAGGAAGACTGAGTTGCTCCAGAAGAAAAGGAGGGAAGACTAGAAAGGACAGTTGCATTAAATCTAGACTGCCAAGTGAGCTGATGGAGGGATAGGATTTCAGGCTGGGCACTTTGGAAGAGAACAAAATTGTGGAGACAGTAATATTAGCACAGAACAAAAAAGGGAATGCGTATGGGAAATGGAGAGATAACAGTTTAGATTAGCAATGCCTCTGCATTCTTACAAAGCACCAGTCTTGATCAAAGTTTTGTTTTTCCAGACATTCCTTCTTGCAGGGAGAAAAAGAAAAAAGAGCAAAACATCCAATTACCTCATATCAATTGACCCAACTGATTTATCTCGGAAAGGGGAAAGTTTCATTGGAAAACTCAGGTGAGAACCAGAGATGAAAACTATAGACAGTTGAGATAGGATTTTAATTTTAATTGAGTTGTGGTTATGACTGGAAATCTGTTATAAATTCAAAGAGAATGAACTTGCATTGTTTTGCTCAATGTAATCTGTATACACTTGGGTTGGCAGCCTTCTTCAGCATTACCATTCACAGAGGCAACTCAGAAAAGAAAGTGTCTAGATGCTTTTCCAGGATAGATTGCAGGCTCACATGGGCATGTCATGGAAGCTTCTCAGTGAGCTGGTAGCAGGAAAATTCAGATGACAGGAGATGTGTGTTTTTGCTGTGCTGTAGAAATACTTTCAGAAGATGACAAAACTTTCTTCTACTTTCTGTGTTTCCATAACCTGACATTAGGTCAAACCTCATGGGAACAAAATTTACAGTCTATGACCATGGTGTTAACCCAGTCAAGGCACAAAGTCTAGTGGAAAAGGTTCATACAAGACAAGAGCTTGCAGCTATTTGTTATGTAAGTACTGCCTCTCCCTTTTTGCCCCTTTCTTTGTGCCTGGTTACCAAGGAAACACAGCTTGCAAAATGGTGCTGCTGCCAACCTCCTCCACTTTGGAACCAAGTGAGCAGTTGCAACCAGATACAACAAGAAGCAGAGGCCTCACAGATAACTTCTTACAAGTTTCATCCCAAAAAAAAAAAAAAATCAATGTCAGGAGTAGGAGAAACACCCAAACTAACATCCTTATGACCTTCTTATCTGGCCTATTCAGTGTGTGGCTAGTCAGCACATACTTTACATGGAGCCAGCCACAGCATGAACTGCCTCTGGCCTAGCTGGTATCTGGTAGACCCTGAGAAGAAACTGGGAGTACCCTGTGAAGCAGAATTAGTTTTTGCAGAACCAAAGGCATTTTGAGGGATAGGAGGGAGCTGGTATTATTTCAGCAGCAGCTTGTTGGTGGTAAGGATGTAGTTCCAGGGTAAATTGTGTTTCACTAGCTCTGTTTTAGAGATGTTCTTCTGCTCTTGAGAATCACCTCAGTATAGGATTCAGAGTAAGGAGGCACTTGTGGACACTACAGAATTACATGAGAGTTCTCGTATCACATTGTTTCATATTCCAGTCCTACAGTTGGAGTAAAATTTGAGGTTCTCTACAAAACAATTGCTGTCAAGTGGAAGGATTTTTATTTTTCTCACAGGTGTTTTTACTTTTCTCACAAAAGCTTAAAGATGCATTGACCCACTGGAGCAGCATCTTCATTTTTTTGCTTTTGCTCTTCATCTTAATGGCACTTGGGAAAAAAATGGATAATTCCAGTACTAGCCTGTTAACAGAAGTATCACTAGATATTTTCTTTATATATAGCATTCTTCAGGTTCCTACCTAGCTGGACACAGCAAGGTGTTAGAATGAGCACAGACAGTTAATGTAGTCAGCTTTTCAGGATTCTCAACTTTTATCTACAAGGAGTTTGTAAAGTTTAAATATGAATAAAATCAGTACTCTCATTCTTATACATGCCCCTTGATTTTTTGAAGTGAAGTAGTAGAGGCTGCAGCTCCAAAGACCTTTGTCTGAGTCTGCAAAGTGTTAGGAGAAGCTGTATCACTTCTGTCAATCAATTCAGTACTTCTAAAATATTCTGGCTTTAATTGGTCTTTGAGAATTTTTAAGGTTATCACTAACATTCTTACAGAACACTTTAAATGGACCCTTGGATTTTGGCTGATACTGTTAAATGAATAGTTTGAGAATACCAGGACTTTTTTCCTTTGCTTTTTGTACTCAATCCACTTGGAGTAGTCTCCTTCAGTACTCTGGAAAAAACTGCTTAAGATTGAAGCTTGGATAGTTGGTGAATACTTCCCTTCCTGGGTCTGTTCCTTAAACATTTATAAAACTGAGAGAAAACTGTAGGTGTGTTCTTAAACACAAATAATAGCACCTGAAGAAAAATGTCATTCATTGTTTATAAACATTTTAGACTAGTTGGTGATATACAGAAAACACAGAGTCAGGGCAAAGATATTTTGCCTTTTATCCTATTTAAGGTTATCCTTGTTCACTAGCAAGATTTCAACATATTACGCCTGAGATGAAAAAAACTTTTGCCTGGAAATTGCACTTGTTTAATTTTGTTTTAAATGTTTCAGTAGGCTAAGAAATGCACTCCAAATTAGTTAATACTATGCATATCTCCTAACGCTGTTCTCTCAATGAGAAAGGGAAAGAAAGCAGTTCTCAGTGATTAAACACAGTTGCAGTTAGATAACTGCTGCTACAGTTGTAGCCAGCATAATTCTAAAAACTAGTACAAATGGTGATAAAAATTCAGTTTTGCTGTCTTTCCTTCTCTGAGGTGAAGTGTCTACTTTACTGAAAATAATGGTTTTCCTTGCCTTTCAGGAAACTAATATCTTAGGATTTAAGGGTCCCAGAAAAATGTCTGTGATCATTCCAGGAATGAACATGAATCATAAGCGAATTCCAATCCGTCCACGAAATGTGAGTTACGAAGTTTGGTCATGTTTCAGATTGAAGGAAGAGGTTAAAACTTCCATGTAGAGGCGTGGGTGTTACTGACAGTCAGGTTTTTAGGAGCTAGGGATTTAGCAAGTCTCTTGGAGAGTAAATGCAACGTCACCTAAATGTGTTGATTAATTTGTTCTTGCCTTCTACCTAATCTGTAGCTTTCTGAATATTGTTTGTATCCTTATGTGTCCTTTGGTCAGCCTAAATACGATTTCCTTATCTCTGCGTTGTTGCTGTTGCACCTACAAGCCACCCTCATGGTGGGACCCTGTTGTACTGAGGGTTGGATGAGCAAGGACACACTTGCTTGTCCCAGGAGCTCACATTCTTAGCCAGGATGTGGATTGCAACAGATAGGCAATAGACAGATAAGGTACTGCTGGTGCACTAGCAGGAGAATAAATATATTTTCAATCAGAATGCTGTTAGCTGTTTTGTAGGAGTAGCAGAAAAGGAGGATTCTTGAAGGAGAAGGAGGGATGAAGACAAGGACAGAGTTTTGTTGTGAATATTTAGTGAGGATTTCTCATAGATATGAGAAGCATATAACTAAAAGCTTACAGAACAGTATCTGAAGGTATGTTAAGGTGTGTGATGAAAATTGTTGGGTTCCCTTAACGTGGTTTTTATGTTTGATGACAGAAGACCAAAAGGCAGAATGAAGACGTACCAACTGAAAGGTGTGGTCAATGTTTTAAGCCAGAAAATGGTATTTGCAGCCATGTTGTGAGTAGATATGAGTAGGACAAGAATGTATTTCCTGGGGTCAGAGAAAAAAATCTTCAAGAATGGAAATTGAGAGTCATGAGAGCCCAGAAAAGAGATTTAATTATTGTGCATGGTCAGAAAAATTGTACCTGGAAGTGGTCATTCATTGTCTTTCAATTGGTGTTGCCATCTCTCCCGTTAGTACAGTAATGGTTCCATGACTCTGCCTTTATTTTTCTCCCCTAAATCTAAATGCACTTAGTTGGTGCCAGTTCTCAGGGGTTTGTTTTGTATCTTTAAAAAGTAAATAAAGGTAAAATTTAAAAGTAAATAAATGGAACTGGAAGCTTTATTTAGGTTATCCTCAAAAATCTGCTATGGTATCTTTGTAGGATACTGAAGCACATACTATAGCCATATCAGTCAGACCTCCACAACCGGTTGTTTTCTGAGCATTTTTTCCTATTAGTACCTTAAGCTTGGACTCTTTTTCTTCAGAGTTTTAGCATATATAGTTTGGATTTCATTTGTTGCAGAACTTTTAAAATTAAATAATATGTCATGTTTCACTGCAACCTGAATCTCCTTGTAATTCATTGTTTGTCAAATTTAATGTGCTGTTGTACTTCATCTTTAACTTTTTGGTTTTATTTCTCTCTTGTTTTCATACTGTGCATCACTCATTAGACCAAATACGATGACATTTAACCTTACATTCCACTGCAGCCTTTGGACTTTCTACTGAAGCACCTCAGGGCCTGGTGCTGTGCAGTTAATTGTACATTATTTTCTTTTATTTCCAAGTTTAGAATGTTAGAAATGGAAACTGGATGCAACAGGATCAGAGAAAGATTACGATACTCAGAAGAGATTCATGCCAGCAGGATGACAATTATCTGTGGACTCTGAATTGTTCCCTTTCCTGTACACACACTTCCTTCCCTATCACTCTTTTTACTTTATTGAGTGAAGAGGAATGCTTGGACTGGGAATCTATGAAAGTGTCTTCCTGGTACTTGCAGAAAGTATTCAGTAGAACTGAGTTTAAGTGATGCCATTGTGTTTCATTAAACAGGGAATGAAGTGACATAGTGCACACACAAGAGAGGTGGTACTCAGAGGCAGAGCCATTCCAAATCTGATAAATATATTTCTTTCTTCTGAACAGGAGCATGAGGGTCTGCTGTCAAAATGGCAAAACAAAAACTTAGAGAACCTCATTGAATTGCACAACAAGGCTCCAGTCTGGAATGATGATACTCAATCCTATGTTTTGAACTTCCATGGGAGGGTCACTCAGGCCTCAGTGAAGAACTTCCAGATTGTCCATGACAATGACCGTAAGAGTCTGGTGGAGTGTGGGACTTACTGAAACAGGGAGACCCTAATTTATTTCATGAAGGCTGGGAGGAATAGGACACCCTTCCTAGAGGAGGGAAACTGGGTAAAGGAAGCTAGCTCAGGATTACTGGGGACTTCTGAGCTGTCAGGAAAATTATATAAGGCCTCCTTTTTTCTGGAGTGGATGCAGACTCTGCTGTCCATAACTGCAGCAAAAGAGGGGGAAAATGAAAGCTTCCTGAAGTGAAAGAAAAGGTTTAATGCAGCACCTTCAGGCTAGCAAAAGAGTGGTTTGAGCTTTGGTTCTGAGAAGAAAAATAATCTCTAGAATAGCAAAGTCACTCTAGAGGACAGATTTCAAGGCCACTCTGGTGGGAAAGGATAGATACACCAACCACATATATTTGGGACTGGCAGATGGGGGGGGGTTTGTGGTTGGGTTTTGTTTGGCTTTTTTTGTTTGTTTTGGGTGTTTTGTTTTGTTTTTTTTGGTTTTTTGTTTATTTATTATTTTCTTTTGCTTCACTGTGAAATTGTTCATCTCTGAATGCCTTTTCTCCCTAGCTGACTACATCGTGATGCAGTTTGGTCGTGTAGCAGAAGATGTGTTCACTCTGGACTACAGTTACCCTCTCTGTGCTCTTCAGGCCTTTGCTATTGGACTCTCCAGCTTTGATAGTAAATTGGTCTGTGAATGAGGGACAACAGACATGAAACATGGAACTCCCACCCCTACATCTTGTAAGAGTTCCAGGTGTATCAATGAAGAGCATATTGGAAGGGAAATGGAGGACACACTTCTGCAGGCTTATTAGAAAACCAATTCCAGCCTTCAGAGCATTGTGGGAATTGACAGCAGACCATCTTGGGAGCAGCCTCTGTATGGCTTGTGGAAGAACAAGGAGTCTAGGTGGTGTTTCTGTCATTGGTGTTGATTCTGCTTTTAGAATCCTTGTTTACAGATGCTGCATGAGAGTGGGCTAAGCCCACTTGCTGGAACTCCTTGCAGCTAGGATTAGAAAAATAATGGCTAAATGTTCATTTACCTTGAAGCTTCCACAAAGCCTGGGAGATGATGCTACTCAAGAGGTCCTAATGAGATGAATTCAGGGAAAAAAAAAAGAGAACAGCTGGAATAAGACATAGGCTCGAATACAACAATTCTGCTCTGTGGAATGATGGTCTGCTAAGATTGATATTCCATTTCCCTTTCAGTATTCTAATTTCTCTCTATCCCTTTCTGTTCTCATGACAGTCTTTTTTACCAAATGAAGAATAATCAAATCTCAAACATTCCTTTTTCAGTGGGTGATATTATATTCATTGCTACTTCTGTTACTTCTAATGATGTGAAAAATGAGACTGAATAGATGATAGAATCTGGCTCAATTTGGCAGAAGTTAGTATTGTAACAATATACAGTACTGCTTCTGAAGAGCAGTGTTCTGATTGATTGAATCTAGACTGTAAACTGATGATAAATATTTTTTAATTTCGCCATTGTTCATGAAACTTGCTATGTTTTTAGGTATAAGTTTGTGACCAATTTTATTTTTTTAACGTGAGATTATCTCAAGGTATGACATATTAAAATAGATTTTGTATAAATAATTTTAACCTGACAATAAGGAGTTATCTCAGAAAGAGATTACAGGTATTTTCAAAGGCATCAGTAAGTTTAATGTAATTGTACCACAAGGCTTGCAATGTGTCCTTCCAATTTTCCATTTTAAATACTGGGTGTACAGTATGGACTGTGTGTCACAGCATGGAACACTTAATTCATGTGGCCTTAACTCACCAGAGTGGATTGCAGCACGGCATGGCCTGGAGGCCTCAATGCACTCATCTTCTGTGTACAGAAACAGAGAACAGTTACTGTCTTGCCTGCTTCTTGCCTATTACACATATTCATGATGGTTTGGAGAAGTCTGTCCCCTCTACTGAGACAAGAATTAGGTGTTCTCCAGCTTTGGATATTGTCCTTGTCAGCAGACTAACTCTGTTTCAAGCTGCAAAGAGCAGATATATTGCATTTGGTCTCGGGAGTCTTTGCAGCGATAAGTATCACTTGCGCTTTCAAATTAACAAAACTTTGTGAAGATGTTTTCTGATATTGCCAGAAAGAACAATGATCGTAATCACAAAGCAAATGCTGTATTTAACTGTAAAATATGAATTAAGGCTGAGAAGTCCAGCTATTGTATCTTTCAGATGAGCATTTTTCAGTAGCTGCTGAGATTTTTTTTCTTTAGATGATCTTATCAGAAAAGCAGTCCATGAAGAGAACTTGAATGCTGATGGATCTGTTTTGTGCCTTCCTACTCATCAGGCTGAGGATGAGACCTGGCAGTGTTTTCCAGCTATGCTCTCCTGAAGTCTTGGCTGATGGATCTGCATTCCCTCTGCCCATCCAGGAAAGGAAGTCAGTTTGTGTACCTGTCTGATTATTCTTCTGACTAGGAATGCGTGAAAGAAATTGCCTTATGTTATTTTGGGGTGACCTGAAGCTAGGATGCTAATTTCTGATTCAAGATGATTTTCTGTGTGCCCAGAAAGCATCCTTTTACTTAGCATCCTTTTACTTAATTAGCCCTGTCAGCAGTGACTCTTCAAGCTATTTGTTGACATCAAATGATCCTGTCACGGCCTCTTGGTCAAATTATACAGACAGATGAACTGATTCAGTGGTCTTTATCAGATACTGTTTTACATTAGTTGTATTTATAACTTTTATATCTAAATGAAAATAAACTAATTTATATATTGAAAAGTCTTTAATTCTAAATTATTTTTTAAATTTTGCTGTCAGTTGTGGGTGTACTTTGTTCCTTCTCTATGACATTGCCTCAGTTTCTTCCTATCTTCTTGAATATCATGTCTTCTTACTCCCTCTTTTCCTTTGTAATTCTCAGTTTTCTTTCTTTGTGGTGTTGGGTATTTTTCCCATACACTTAGAAATCTGGGAATAAATGTAAGAGCAGTCTCTCTAATTCTTTTACACCTGAACCTCCCCCACCGCCCCATTTTCAGGTCTTACCCTATAGTTCACAGTTTTAATTTGATTGTTTAAGCTAGTTCCATTTCTCTGCCCCATGTTTTTAATGTTTTTCCCAGCATCCAGCAGGGCATTTGAGATGGTTCTTACTGCATTTTCCTACCTTCCATCTGAACCCATTCAAGTCGAAGTACATTAACTTTTTTTTTTTTTTCTGAATCAGGTACTGAAGTCATACAAGGCTAGGAAGAACATCAAGTTGAAGTGGTTATGTTGTCCTATTTCCACTGAGAGATGTATGAACCTCAGTAAGAGGAGATATGATGGATCTGATAATAAGAAACTGGCACAGTTCTCAACATGCAAGCCCTATCCTTCAAGCACCACTGTTTTTCCCACTATTTCAATCTGAACCAAATTAGTCTTAGAAGGGAGACAAAATTAAGTGAGAAACACAACTGGGCATTTGTTCTTAACACAGTAATATTAGTTGCATACATGCAAATGTAACATGCTTGAAATCCCAGAGAGATCTTAAAGAAGCATATTAAATGGAATCTTAAAGGCATTTAGGCATCCTAAAGGCATTTAATTGGAATCCTAAAGGCAGGCCTAGCAGATGGAAATGGCTCCTAGGCTGCTATAGGCTCTTGGGCTTACAAACATAAAAGACTGAATGATTTCTTGCTCTTTTAGGGCTGAGTCTCACTCTCATTGAAGTTTTGCTGCTGAATTTGGTAGCAGTAGGACAGGAGGTTTTGTTGCTGTTAGCATAATTATTATACTACGCTTAGTGTTCTCCTCTACTTGCTGGGATTAACAGCTCTGTAAATCTCTCAGTTGACACCGAATTAGGTTTCCTGTTCCTGATACAGAAGACAAGCAAACCCTTCCCTGTGATTTATAAGGTGACTTAAGAGTTTGTCTGTAGTGCTGTGAAACGGAGCTATGGACAGATTCCTTCTCTCACCAAGTCAGGAATCTCATCTTTGCCACAGGATCAAACTGTTGTACCTAACTTCAGTTTGGAACTAGCTCTGAACGAAGAAAATCCCTTAAGTAATCATAGGGCCAAGAGATTTGGCCCAGCATACAGTTATTGAAGAGTAGAAAAACAACACTAATGTTACTATCAGGGAAAACAGCCGGCTCCCAATATGAGGTGGCAACAGTTGAAAGCCCTGCCAGGAAAGAAAGCAGAGTTCCCATACCAGTGTTAACTCTTGTATCTTTTGAACTATACCCTCTACAGTTTTTTTCTCATTGCATCCCTTAAGGTGTTCTACATTGAATTATTATTTCCTCGCTGGAAGTTGGAGGTCACTTCTTTTGTTCCAAAATGGGAGAAAAATCCAGAAGCAGACTAACTTCACCAACAGCTTTAAGGTAAAGGCTATGGTAACCATAGCCTGCTCAGGTAATTTAACATTCAATTTAGAGAATACATAAATGGGTGAATATATTCCAGAGGCTGGAATTTTTGAACATTTAATTTGATTCAATTAAAATCACCATAGAGGGTGACCCATGCCACTGTGCAACAAAATAGCTGAAAATTTTAGTGAAAACAAAGGATTTTTCTTTCAAGCTTAATTGAATTGAGCCTTTTATTATAGGGAAAGTAATACTAATTTATTATGGGGAAAAAAAGGGCTTTATTTTAAAAACTGCGTAAGAAAATAATTCTGATAGAGTACAAATAGGGTTGGGGAATTAATCTGATAAATTTGCCGAACTCTCAGCTTTCTGTTCTAAGCAAAATCGTTTGGTTCTGCATTAGCTCCAGTAAAAAAAACCCACCAGTAAAAAACCTGTATTCTCCTGAGTGAGTTTCCATCTGCAGCTGACTGAAGTCCTGCAAACAATTTGTGTGATGATTCACAGGAAGGAATAGGTTTCAATTCCTTCTCTTTGAGCTGTGTTGGTTTGGCAAGGAAATGGAGCAAAACAACGTTAGTCACAAAATTATGAGACCTGTTCTAGAATTCACACTGAATATATGTGATGAGAAGTGAATTACCTTTCATATACATAGGGTTTTTTTTAAAGTACATATAGTTTAATACAAACAGTGACTAATTAATTACAGGGCTTTATAAATAAAAAAAACAACAAAACACCCCCCAAATTGTTTCACTGAATTTTGTGACATCATCTAATTGATACAGTATATACTCTTCAATCCTACAGTTGTATCAGAAAACCTTATTTTTATTAAATTGATGGGTTTTGCCATCTGGTTTCTGAGGCCTTAGGACACATTTAGGACCTGTTTCCAGGTCTCTGCAATTTCCAATGCAATTTGAAAGAGTTAGGAACATTTTTTAGCTTTGGGTTCTTACAAAAAGCCTCAGTTTCTTCAATATACTGAAGTTCTAAAGAAAGCCAACCATGTTATAACTCTTCACAGGTAGTTATGTACACACGAGCCATCTGTGACAGAATCACCTGCTGGAGCCGCGGAAAAGTTTGGTTTGCTGAAGTAGCTGCCATTACCCGAGCCGCTGCTAGGATGTAGTTACATTTACTCGCTGGTGTTCTACTGCTTTTGTTTGGGGATGTGGCTTTCCAACCCTACTGCGAGTCCCAGTCTCATATCAGCATTTTCTAGTGCAGCACGCTGGCATTCCTGTATGAACAGGTAGGAAAGGAGCAGCTTCGACGTGAGACTGAGAATAGCCACGGGGAGACACTACTTAGCGGGTGGGTGGGCGAGTACTTTGCTGCCTGGGTTGCCCTTGGGAGAAGCCCGCTGCAGTGTCGGGCCGGGGCTGTTTGTTTCGCAGCAGCTCCGCGGTGCTGGGTGGAAATCACGGCCGGTCCCTGAGGGGCTCGGCAGCCGCCGGGCCGCGCAGGGGGGAGCCCGGGAGCTGCGCCCCTGCCCGGGCGGCTCGGGGATGTCCCCGGGGCCGGAGCCCCCTCACGGCCGCTTGGCCCAATGCCCCAGGGAAAGCACTAGGCAAGCGGCGGCGTTCCCGGGGATGCGAGGCCAGCCCGTCCAGGCCGCATACTCCAAGCTCTGCCGCGCCGGGCGCCGTGCCTGCTCTCGATTCCTGGAGCCGGCGGCGTCCCGCTCGCTCCCAGCGCTGCCTAGCCGCCCCCTTTCCCCGCTCCCGGCCACCCGCCCGGAGTTTCCTTCCCCCGCCCTCGCGGGCCCCTCTTCCNCCTCCCTCGGCCGCCTTCATTTCATACCAACTCTCATTCCTCGCATTCCTCACTTCCTCCTTTCAAACTCCAGGGGAAATAAAAACCCTCCCTTTTCCTCCCAAACTCCTGCCCGGCCGTCCCGCCGGCCGCGCCGCGCTGCTCAGGTGAGTGTGCGCTTTGTGCCTCCGCTCCCGCCGGCCCGGCTGCCCCCCCGCTCCCATCCCATCCCCTCCCGGCCACCCGCCCGGCCCGGCATTGTTCGCCTTTCCCCGCCGTCGCGGGACCGGCCAGGGGGAGCCCCGCGGGCCCACCCCGGAGCCGCTCGTCGCCAACTTTTTGCTTCGCGACTTGGCGGCGGCGACGATGCTGAGCAGGAGGCTGACCCGGCCGCTCCCCCTGTCCCAGCCCCCGCTCCCACCCCTGCAGGCGCGGAGGTGGCATCGGGCGGGAGCGAGGGGCAGCCGCGCAGTAACAACGCTCGGTGCTCTCTTGGCAGAAAGTCCTGGAGCTGAAGGAGGATTTGAAGCCGGTCCCCGCTGGCCCTGCGGAACAGCAGCCGCTCTTGCCTCGCTCAGGTCAGGACACGCTGTTCCGCGATGGCTTGGGCGCGGGACGGGCTGGAAGGGAGGGTGCGGAGCCGCTCGTGTGCGACAGGCGAGGCACAGGCGTACAAAGGAAGCGATGGGAACATTCTCAATGGAGCCTCCGGCGGCTTCCCCCGCCGGGAAGGGGCTGCCGGCGCTGCCTCTTCGAGAATTCGGGCTCTGAAAACTGCAGCGCTCTTGGGGAGGGAGGGAAAATAAGAGGTTTCTGTACGGTTCGTAGAGATGCGCTTGGGGAGGGTGGAAAGGAGGAGCAGTAGTTAACGTAGTAAATTTTAATGTAAATGATGGGGGAAAAACAGAACAAAAAAAGTCATAAGGAAGCCTATCTGTGAGAAGGTCTGTAGGTTGTTGTAGGGCATTTACCAAAAGATGAGGGAATGTGTTCCTAGTTCAGTTATTCTGAAGTTAGAGTTGAATTTTGGTGGCATGCCACAGGAAAGGATTAAAGAAACCCCAAACAAACCAAGTACACGCACAGAAAAAAAAGCCAAACTAAAAGCTTTCCGGAGTAATCTTTTATCTTAGACAGATAATTCCGTTTAAACAATTTCTTGCATGGGATGCTAAAAATGAGGCTGTTTTTGCAGAAGAGGGAAGAAGTATAACTCTATATGTTTTAAGGACTTCTGTAAAGTATTTTATAGTGAACGGTCACATATGTTAAAAAAAACCGTAACAAAAACAAACAAAAATTCAGAACTAACCACAACTAATTATCAACTTTGTTTTTGTTTAACCTGGAGTTACACTCATGTTACTTTCTAACCTTAAGAGTTGGGTTCTGCAACTCCTCTACACACAAACAACGTAAAATACTTTTCAAGTGCAGGGGGCTGAGTAGGAGGAAAGGAGATTTAGGGATTGGATTTATGGTTCCTTTTTTTCTGTTCCTGGGGACAGGTCGGCTTTCCCAGGACCTGTTTGCGGTGTCTATGTGCAGAGTGAGCAAGAGCGTTCGTTCACCTGTCTGTCCATCTGTCTGGGTAGATGTGAGAGGTTTTATTGTTCTCCCGCAGAAGGAAGTGGGCAGCAGGACAGGGCAGAGAGTTAACGGGGAGGAGCGAGAGGAGCAGAACGAGGGGGAAAGCAGCGAGTGCTGGGGCTGGGCTGATGCTGCTGTACAGTCACCTGTGCAATTAAAGCCTTTTGGTTTCCATAGCTTGTTCTCATGACAGACAAGAGCCTGGGATCGTCCCGTAGTGAATGCACTTTCTTCTTTGTTTAGGGCTGCTGGATGCTGAGGGACTCTGTGGTTTTCTCTAGAACTTGGTCTGGCAGAGTGAAGGGCAGCCAGTCACCTTTTCAGGTTTTCCTGCAGTGGGTGCAGTCACCTTTTCAGGTTTTCCTAAATCCCAGTGGGAATGGCTCCCTGACACTTGAGCATGCAACGGTCTTATCAATCTCTAAACTGGGCTATCAGCTCATTGTTTGTGTCCTCTTGGAGGTGATCCTGGAAGCAAATAAATGTGCATGAGAATGGTTACCAGGAATTTCTCCACTATCCTGGATCCTTCCACTTCTGGATTTTTAAATTAATGTTACCGATGATTTTGAAGTATTTTAGGCTATTATTTTGATAAGCATTTCAATGTTGCTGTTTTAATGAACATCTGTGGGGAAATGATATGAAAATAGTACTGCCAAGCTTTAAAGACAAAAAGGGCTCTATGGCACCCTATCTTGTCTGTGGCTTACATAAAATCACAGTTGCTGTTGGTTTTCTTACTCTGATATTAGTTTCACAGAATTCAAGTAGAATAAGTAGAGTTTTGAGAGGGTTGCTGAAAAGTACTGTTTCCAAGAGATGCAGCTTTCATCTCTGTTTGCATGCTCATTCACAGCTTTCCTTCCTTGGTATTATGTGTCCTTTTCTGTATCTTTCCGCTCCTGGTTCCATCCCAGTGTAAGCCAAGGGGTGTGTCCAACAAAGAGTTGCGGCTGGCGCTGCTGTGGACCTGTCCCCAGACCCTCAAAGTGCCCATTTCCTTACTTGTCACATCTCTGTGCTTCGTCACTGGCAGCGACACTGGCACTGCTGTTCACTGCCCCGGGGCTGATCCAGAGGAAAAGTAACACTTCCTTTTAGCCAGTTGTTTTCAGCCACATCTGTTCCTTCTCCAGTCAAGTTAATCATATGGTCATGTGCTGGTGTGTCTGGAGAAGGGGGTGCAACGACTAGGAGGTAAAGGGTGGGAGAAGAATGGGGACATTTTCTAAACAACATTGCCATTTTTCTCACCTTAAGTAGTTCCTTGGACCATGTCTACAGTAGCTCCTGTGAGAGCAAAACGATTTTCTGTTTTATCTGACCATGACTGTATCTTAAGAATGCGAAAATTTAGTATTACCTTTTTTTTTAAAGATCTATTATATTGTCTTTTGTTCATTTTTTAGGTTTGGGGTTTGGTTTGGTCTTCCCCCCGACTCCTCCATGCCATGTAAAAGTTTTCTTGGGCAAATTTTTCACCGCCCAATGTACATCTGAAAAGTTTTCTTACTCTACTGCAGCAGTTTTTGCCTTGGTGTGTATTTCTCTGAAATGATTGGTAATTATTTCTCTCTGTATTTGCATCTTCTTAGTTCTTACAAGATACTAATGAGGGTGTAATAATATTTTTCAATTTTCTAGGTCTAATTATTGAAGGTCTTTTATACTCTTCACTTTCTTCAGTTTATCTGTGTTTCTTTGTCAGAATGAGATCCAATATTCCACAAGTTGGAGTGATTCATCTATCTTCGTTGCCTGAAGTGATATCTGAGCCCAGGTAGATTAAAGTCACATTGATCATTTTGCATAAGCATTTGCTTTGCAAACAACTCTTTCATTTGTTCAGCATTCTCACTCTTGCCTGTCTTTAGCTCCTGCTTGTGGCAGGGCTTTTTCCTTGATTTTATCTCTGGGTTTTCTTTGCATATTTTTTCCACATAGTCCTTTTTGTCTCCCTTGGTTCTTTCATTTTCTTTTTTTACACTAACACCCTTTGAGTTGTTTCTACCCACTGGTGTTTGTAAACTTCATTCTGTATCAACCACAAGTTTCATTAACATTACCTGGAGTCAGTCTTTAGCTCTTTAATTAAGATGTTAAAGACAACTCAACTAGCAAAGATCTCTGCAGCAACCCAGTAGATGCCCTCTGCATCTGTTGGTTCTGTTTGTGTCTCATATATCATATATATCATTATGCATAGTTTTGAAGCCATTTGTTAATCTTCTAATAATATGATCAGTGTTCCCCAAAGCCAATCTGAAGTAATTTTTAACTGTGGTATCTGTAGAGAGTAACAAATACTATTTTAAATCTAAGCATTTCATTGTGTACTGTGTTCTTTTCATTCTCTACCTTCATAGCATTTCTATCTTCCTTTGAGGAGCAATCAAGTTTATTAGGATTTACAGTAACGGATGCTCCTCTCTCTCCAACTTCTGCCAACAACCATGCTAAATAAATGCCCAGCATGTTCCTTTGTAGAGCCTTGTAAAAAAGCCATGAGTTGGCATGCATGGAGCTCATTACAAGATCTGAGACTAGATTATTAGAAAGAGTTTTTAGGGGTAGGAGGTGGTGTTTTGAGTTCTTGGGGTTTTTTGGGGATGGGGGGAGGGTTTGGTAGGTTTTTAGTTTTATTGTTCCTACCCCTTGGGTCGTCCTTTTTCTGGAGATGATGCAGTCACTCCCCTTTGTTTTTAACAACATATGAATTAGACGTTTTCCTGTTAGGGAGGGGCAGGTTTTCCAGTTCCTGGTGCTACTGGCTGAGTCATTGGCTCTGTTTTTCTGTTCTCGTGTAGGTTTATAATTACCTTGTTCTTACCTTAGAATGTGATTGCCAAAGGGTAGGTGTTTTACACTCCTGTAGTTCTGAGACATGAGTGCCAGTGGCTTTCAGAGCCTGGGTGCAAGCCTTCAAAACATCTGTTTTGCTATTGCCAAAGAGAAAATAAATCAGCGTAGCCCTCAAAGTGCCTCCCTTCCAACAGTATGGTAACCATTAATGACAGATGTCCAGGCAAAGTATAATATCTTGTAACCTGGACTGCTTGAACTAAGGAGGAAATGTCAAGAGAACATGCAGCAGGTGTATACTGAAATGGAAAGGGAGGATTTATTAATGTGTCCTAAATTCATTTTACCTGATCTTACATCTCTGTAGCTCATTGAAATAAAGCTCATTTGTACCAGACTAGCAGGATTAGGCAGATCTTTTGGTTTGAAAACCTTGTTAGCTTGGGGAGGGGGAAAAAAGGTATAAAAGAGAGGTTTGTGTAAGAAGATTATATCCAAGCATACTCACTGCTCTTTGAATTATCTTTATAAAAATAAAATAATAAAATTCTATTTATTTCTCTGCCCCCACTTGTTTGTGAAGGATCTATGTGATCAGAAGAAAATAACTCTGCAGGTAGAATACGTAAATCTCTGCTTCTATCCATCCAATATGTGAACTGAAAAATAGAGTAGCAGCATCTTTTTCCACTACTTTTGATCACAGGTTTTATTTGTAAGAACATTCTTTAAAAACTGGACCAGAGTCTGTGGTTGTGGTTGGCTGTGTCCCTTTAAGAATCTAGTTTTGCTTGGCTAGCTGCCCTTGTTCTCCTGTAGATTAATCCAGCAGAAGGTATATAACCTGTTGACCTTCCTGGTGAGAAGGGTCTGGAAGGGCAAAGAGATAAATCAGAAGGTTCATGCTTTCCTTTAATATCTGGGGACAAGTTTGTTTTTCTGTTTTTGACATTTCTTTTGTGGCTTTTTTTGTTGTTGGGGTTTTTT
>VZTT01041066.1:134458-157577 GCA_013400855.1 Buphagus erythrorhynchus | reverse complement strand
GACATGATCCCCAGGCTGGTTTGGACATGGCAAGCTCAGGGCTTGGTTGGCATGTTTATTTGCTAGAGTGGTAGAGAGGTACTGCTTTACCTGCTGCCGCTGGGCCTGCTGAATGTGGTACTTGGTTGGATTCTCAAGGTGAGTCTGCACCTGTACGACACAATTTAAAAAGGATTTTATTGTTTTACAACATTACTGCAGGTGCTATGTATTTGTGACATAAGGACCAGCTATCTGACAAAACACAAACCTGTACAGCTCCAAGGAAGTCCACAGTGCTTCACTAACTCGCATTTGGTAGCAAGAAATCAATTTACAATTTGGTCTTCCCACAACTTACTACCAGTACATCAAAAAGTTCCAGTTATTTTTCTATAACATGAGATTTCTCACTTAAGACCAACGCTTGGGTTTTCAGTTGATACAGCCATTCCAGAACACTCAGTTCTGAGTTCAGACCTTCAGCTATGTGACATTTAGTTTTCACTAAAATATGGAGAAATTACTTGTACTGCAGGACTCATTTTACTTGTTAATATCTAACAATTAAAATCAAGAAGTATGGATTGCTATCCTTAATCCAGTGTCAAATAACAGAGAGATAAAAGGTCTGTTATTGGTAGTTTAGGTTTTGAATGTTTGAGGTTTTTTTAAAGTAATACCTTAGTTAAAATAAAAGAAGAAACAAAGACACCTTTTTCTGCCTACAGATTATTTATATCTCAGATATACAGCCTAAATCATATACAAATAAGACAGCCTGTTTATAAACACATCATGCAAATAAGATGCAAGAAAAGAAGTGTTTCAGTTCAGATCAATCACTGTCGTCAGCAACAGCTATTTTTGTGTTTAAGATAAGCTTCTCAGTACTTAGGAATTTTTTACATACAAAATATGAAAATCCTCATACCAAACAACTGTTACTCTAAATAAGCAAGAGAAGAAAGACCATTTTTTTCCTTAAAAATTTTCCACCATATTCTGGAAATTCTTTGCTACCTTTCATTGATCATTAATGAAATTATTTCTGTTGTTATCAGAAGCTAGAAATCAACCCAAAATACGGCAATACACTGAGAAGTCATTTTGCCTTAAAACAGTTCCATTAAAGTGACTTTTGCTATTACAAACAACCATGCATGGCCCCCACTTATTGGTATGAAAGAAAATGAAACAAAGCACCCAAGACACCAGTGGAAAAGGGTTTCCTGTGCACTGTACACCTTCTTAGCAACAGGTTTTAAAATAAGTCCCCAACAACAACTCACCTGATAATGGTTATACTCAAGCATTTCCAGCATGCTACCTAGAGGTTGCAGGAGAAGTGACTGCAATATCCTTTGTCTATGCTACTTCTGTTTGAGGGATCCACATATGGAAGCACAACAAACCCCAGAAGAGCAGAAGAAACTTCATGGCCACTGCTCAGACTTTTAGTAACCTATGCTAATTAGCCATGCAAGTGGACAAACAAACAGTTCACACAAGGCCTCTTCTTGGAAGTTATGCAAGTTTAAGTTAAGCTCTAAGTATTGGTATTTTTTTTCCCCTGGCTTTGATGTCATGCTTTTTCATAAACATAAAAGGACCTTTTAAGTGATGGGCTATCAAAGTCAGATTGACAGTTCGCTCAAGGCTAATTCGCTATTCAGCTTTCGTTCCAGTCCTACTAACACACAATGGTAGTTTTCTTTAGCAGTAAGGTTAAAAGTTTTTAAGTACAGAGTAAGAAATAACTGAATAAATGCCCTATGAGTCCAACACATATTCCCTGGCAGTGGGTGCCCTGGATAAACCCATAGGGCTTGCAGTCCTGTCCTGAGCTTCCCAGCACAACCTAGGACCTGCAGCGGAACGTGAAGCACTTGAAAAGCTCTACCCCATCCTCAGCTTCCCTGATGCTTCAAGCCATCAATTCTGTCTCAATCTAGAGTTGCAAGAAGTTTTCCAACTCAGAAATGGCTGACAAAGAGTTAATATATGTTCCAAATGCACTTGGGCACAGTCCCTACACCTTCCAGAACTTACTTTTTCTTTCTACCCAACTCCTTAAAAGAAGTCTGTACTCAAAACAAATAAAAACTGCCCAACTGGCATTACTTTCTGAAGTCTCAGCTCACAGGGAAGCACATTAAGATAGCATTTCTAGAAAGTCTAATCTGCTTTGTTGCACTGTATCAGACAACACTGTGCTGTGATAAGCAGAGCACTTACTTTGTCAGTTTTGAACTGCATGATCAATTTTCCTATCCAGGTAAGTCTATTTTTCATTAAATTTTCATCTTCCAAGTAGATGAAGTTGTCAGTAAACAAGTTTTTTTTGTAACACTTGTCTTTGAATATGTTATTTTAAAACCAAGTCCTACCTGCCTGACAGAATCTGCACGTTGCTTTTCCTCCACAGGCATCAGGTACCTCTGCAGTTCTCCATCCCAGGATGGAGCAAAGTCTCTCCTCTCTGCACCCATCACCTGTCCACCCTCCACACCCCTAGGAGAGAGATCAGCGAAGTTCCAAGTTCCACATCTCAACCCTGTATCATCAAATACTGCATTATTTATAATACGTACCAACACATTAAACTGAATCCACTACATGTCAAGTTTTGAAACACACACTGCCTAACAGACAGGATTTTTGTTGGCGAAATACAAACTTATTTCACGAGAACATACTCCCCCTGTGACTTTGTTGTGCTATTTTACATTAAAATATTTTATTTTGCTATTCAATTATTAATTTAATTTTTTTAAATGGCCTGCGCTGTCCTCAGCTGTACCAGTCTGAACTGCTCCTGCTCTGGCTGAGTGTGAGGCATGACTGGCTACACAGAAGAAATGAGTTTCATTCTCTGTTTTGTCACTGGCTGCTCTCTTGAGCTGCCTTATGAGTTCCATCATGGAAATCTGGTGGGGACTACCCTAATGAACCCCATGCTGTTTGCTGAGAATCTGTCTTTGGCCTAGAGCACCCTGTTCTGCAGACTCTACATCAAAGACAACCTAAATGTGCCCTCCTGGGTAAATGTTCCAAGGTGCCCCAGAGTCACTCTGTAGATAACCATAAAGCACTCCTCCTTTTTGACAAAATATCTCATGAGCAAAGAGCTGCAAAAAAAAAAAAAAAAACCCTACAATGAAATTCCACTACCCTGAACTTGAAACCGTGAATTAAAGCTTTGACTTAAGATCTAATTTTGGTTCTCTGCCCCTTCTAGCATTTTGGGTGAAGAATAGTTCTTGTTGTTCCTCCAAATTCATGAGACGCAAAGTGCAAGATGACAAATTATTGGTTTGGATACACTTCCTAAGAAATGTGACCGAATGAGGACATGAAAGGAAAAATAAACCAACTTAAAACCAAGCTGCAAGGATCTCCAACCCTCTATCTCCAGCAATCTCAACCAAAGTTTTGCTGCACATTACTTAATTGAGTAGAACATTGTTTTTTGGGCATTTTGGTATTGACAAACAAGAAGTAATGTAAGAACTATTATTATTACTCACAGAACTTCAGAAACGAGCTAAGACAAGACAGTAAAAAAGCTAAATTTATCACAGCATAGGAATACAAGAATTTGGTTACAAGAGTTGAACACTGCCTTAGAAGCAGAGCCCCAAAACTGGTTCAGTTCCAGAGGAGCCTTCAATGCCAGCTCAGCAGCATCTCCACTGTCTCCATGGGCTGGCCCAGCATCAGGCACTCCTGCACTGAGTCCCTCTGCCAGCCACTCAAGCTCCATCTGCTCTTGCCATGCTGACACTGAGCAGGATCTCTTTTCTTCAGATGAAGCGCAGAGAAAGGCAAAAGAAAAAAAATCAACTTGACTGCACTCATGTGTAACCCAGCTTAGGCCGACAAGGCTGAGCTAGAGAAGTGTTGGATGGAGGCACCCTGATTACTCAGCACTCATCCCTCACACCTTGGAATACCCTGGACATTATCTGAAGCAGGGGAAAAGTAAAGTATTCTCATACCATCACTGATCTTGAAATCTGACTGCTAATTCCAAAGCACACATCCAGTTCAAGTATCTGAGTAGCTGCCTATTTTCTTCCACATCACAAAAGAACAGTAATAACTGTAACATATAAATAGAGCAGATTTCCCAGCCCTTGGGCCTGGTATCTATCAAGCAAACATTTAATCAATGGCCTTCATTAGCTTTAGGAGCACACACACCGTATCAGTGGGAATTTCAGGTGTACTTCAGACAACATTCTTCAAAATCTGCATTATATTACACATCAGTGACAGAACCTCTGAGCAGACCCACTCACTTCTTCAGTTTCCAAAAGTAAAAATATTTCCTGTTAAATGGTCAGGGGCTAAGGAATTTAAACACAAAGCATAGCTGTGTGCTTAAGCACAAAGCACATGGCTCAAGTAGTTCCTCTGCATGAAGCCAACACAAACAACTGAAACAATACTGCTGATACTTGCTCCTTCTGTCGAGTCTTGCTGGGAATCACTCAGACTTAATTTACTAACGACTTGCTAATGATGGCAAGAACTTGGAACAGTGCTGCACCGACCAAATTCCTTCTGGAGAGGCACCCAGGAGAGCTCAGTCTTGGGCAGGCACAGGCCAGGGCAGCCTAATGGCTTGGCTAATGTGTTTTGCACAGTGTAATTCAGAAACTAAATGGCTAACAATAAAAACTAACAGGGGACTTACACCAGAATAAAAATATTTAATGTGCTGTGGCATTACTACCAGTCATCCTCTAGGAAAGCTTCAAGGTCACAGAATCATAGAAATATTTATGTTGGAAAAGACCTTTAAGATCATCAAGTTCAACCATAGTTGGAAGTCAATTAATTGCTGTAGGCTCAAGCTGTGAGTCACTGGTACATCTGGATGAAGGTAACCAGGCTCAGTGAGTCGGTCTGGGTTACTCATACACTCCTGAATTTGTCCTTGCACAGGTTTGATTTCTCTGCAATGGGTAACTTCTGGAAGCAAGCACAAACCCAGCAGATCTTGTGCTGAGAGCAATTCTTGAAGGTGGAACACCAAGTACTGCTTTTCCCACCACAGTTACCACTTCAAATCACATCATCTTGTCACATCTCCACTGCTGCCTTCAAAGTAAAGCTGAAGATGCCCCAAAATCCTCTCTTGGTGCAACACAATTGACCAAACACCATTACCATGCCACCAGCTCCAGGATGCACCACTGTTCTGGCCCCCAGGAGCTGGGAAGGAGCATATTCCTGTTCCCAAAACCACACAGATTTTTCTCACCAAAAACATCTCTGAAGCTTCCTGTGACAGTAAAGCTGAAGCACTCAATGCTCTATTTAAGCAGGGACATACCAGAGATGTTCAGAGGATAGTAAACCAAGGGGGAGGAAGACTCTTCTCCCCACCCCACTCTCCTTTTTTTTTTTTTTTTTTCATTAAAAAGACCATTTGTTTCAAGCAAACTGCCTTAGGACTTACAGTTTACAATTACCAGTAAAATACTTTTGGGTCAGTTTTCTCAGTTCAATAGAACTTTTTGTTGCCTTGACAGCTAAATGTCATGGGATTTTTAAGAAAGGTTAAAATTCTGTGTCATTTAACAATTAGGGTACCCAAAGAAAAATTATACAAAACCACATCCACTTGATGTGTTGTGATGTGTTCTGTAAGGGCTCCAGGCTTCAGCTGTGTCCACTGCACAACCATGCCTGTTAACCATGCTAGTCCTGGCCTTCAAAGCTGCTTCAATCCATCACTTCCAAGTATAAAAACCCAACAACAGCAGGACAAGTTATTTTCTAGGATTTTGAATAAAAATAGGGAGCTATAAAAATAAGTGTCTGTTCTTTGTTGCTAGGGAAAAAAAATGAGGAGAATGACATCTGAGAAAGATAATCAATTAGTGCCACTTACAGTAAGAATGATTTATTCTCCTAAAGTTTTCCAGTACAGGTTCAAGATTCTGTTAATCATATTCACCAAAGGCTGCTCACTAAGTCTGAAAATCCTAAAGACCATAAAACTCTTTCAATTAACTTCATTAAATATTGATCATGGGTTTCACTGCAATGCCAGGAAGTACCCTCCTACCATGAAACTTGGGGTAATGCAAATAACCAGCCAGACAATGGTTTAACTCATCCTCAAAGACATCTTCTCACATGCTGCATTCAAACATTAAACAACAACATCACATTTCCCCCCTACAGACGTCAGTGGCCTCAAGTAGCTTCACATGAAAAGTTCAGTCCTCTTACTTTCTGAGACCTTCCCAGTCCTCCAAGATGGAACAGCCACCTCATTTACAATGACATCAAAATTAAGTTGATTGGGTTGGGATTCCCCATAGGGCCACTGTGAATTAGTAAGATAAACCTTCTCCAGCTGCCATTCTTCCCTTAATGCCAAAATTTTCTAGGGCACATTTGCTCCCCTTTCTTTTAGCCCATTACCCAGGAAAAATGGCCAGAACAACACTGACCAGAAAGCCCAAGAGCAAGGAAAAGATGACAAGTAACTTGTACTGACTGAGGAACGACAACCATGGTGAGCTGATTGCATCACTTTACATCAGGACACAGCACACACAAGGAAACTGCATCAGTTAGCAAACAAAACTCTCTGGTTACCTAATTCACCCCAAATCCCTCTGAACTTGAAAACCAAATCAGATAGGAGAAAGTTATTTAAGATCTGGCATCATGATTGCAGTCTAAGTAAGTAGATCCAACACTCATCTTCAAGCAAAAAGTTATGAAAAATAAAAGGCACATTGTACAGAATTATCATTTACACAACCAGGGATTGTTTAGCCCATCACCAAAAATTCCTCTGCGTAATGTGACTTTTCATCCAAGGGAAAGCCATGAAGCAAACAAGAACAAAGTTTTTGTAGATTAGTATTTTAAAACTGTGCTTTAGTTATAGAAGCACATGACAATGGTATCTAAGGAAATTAAAGAGAGTTTAGCCAAGTGTACTCATGGAGACAGTAATTGATGTAATTTGCAAGTTAGTGGCTTGCTGGCTGCCATTCTACAAGTGTGGCTTTCAGTCAGAATTAAGTCCTTTGAAGTCCTGCTACTTTTCTGTTAGGAAACCAACATTTCAGCTGTTTACTTCCCAACACACAGGCCATAAATTCTTATATTAAACAGTTTCTGAGAAGAAACCAAAAAACACCACAACATTTTAGGACAGACAAGCAACTGACTCCGTAAAATGTCGGGCACAAGTATTTTGCAATGATTTTACCTACCCCAGGTGTTGCAGAGCCTAAGTATTTTGACTTCATGGGCAACAACAGCAGCCACACAACTGCATTCGACACACAAGTTTGATTATGGTACTACCACAGTGAAAAGCTTAATTCAAGCACCAGATATTTAGGTCCACTTCTGCCACCCCTCTCTCTCAGAAGGAAGCTGAGCAGAACTTGCATCAGCACTAGAGGGTTTGAGATTACTCACAGCAGGACACCGATGACTCCTCCTCACAGGAATTGTCAAAGATAGACATAAAGCTGCTTCCAAAATCTCTCGCAAGACTTGGCATAGAGACGTGAATTCAAGAGGGAGCATAGTCACAGGACTACAGATATTTCAGCTGCCTGAAAGCCCAAAACCAGTTCAGACAGATGGTCTGAAGCCATCCCTTCTCCCAGCTTCCCCTTGCAAAGCCTTCCACAGCCCAAGCACAATCCCCCTACCCTTGCTACAGCCCAAGCAGCACCAGCACAAGATTTACCAGACCACTCTAACACAGATCACTACTTGAAAGAGTCACATTAGAGGGATAAAAATTTGTCCAACCTTATCTTCCTTCAGGGGGTGCCAAGCACGGCGCTGGCCAGGCCAGCTCGGAGTGGCAGTCACGTACTGGCAGCCTGGGCAGGACTGTCAGTGACATTTCCCAGGGGTGACTGACCCTGGCATTATTCCAGCCCACAGTAACCCCTGCTAGACCTGAGGGACAGAGCATGGCAGCTCCCAGGTATCCACTGCACTCTAAGACAGCTGCAAAAACGGGTGTTTTCATGACTTCACTGCATTTCCCACGGCAGGGAAGAGGTGCAGAATGCCCATCCTCTGCCCAGAAAACCCTTGACAGGTCAGGCTGCTGCTTAAATCACACCAACCTTCACATGTGTACAAGATTTGGAGATTCTGGGTATATTTCTAGAGCTCAAACCCAAAAGAGCATGCACTCTGCTATACAAAAGGAGGAACATGAGTCTTCCCTCAGCTCCTGAGAAGCCCTGAGAATGCAGTTTCCACAAGGGAGAAGAGGCATCCTTCTCCAACCTGGTTTTGCTCAGGTTGCTCATCTATCACTCATTTGTCAAATGTGAAGAACAAAAATGGGACTGGGTAAAAACAATGGCACCTTTCATACAAAACGAATAATGGACAAAATTGAAATCAGTTTTATAAAAGATGTTGGATAAAAAGTAACCAGAGCTAAGCTTAAAACAGTAGGAGAGATAGCACATGCTGACTTTTAAATAAAACTCCTTATTATCAACTTCATAGAGATGTAGTTACCCATGTGCAGAATGGCATAGGTTGTTTGCTTGTCCAGACTTTAAGAAATAAAATTCAAGTAGCTTCAAAATTTTAATGCAGTAAACCTACTTTGCCCCTGCATGATCATCTCTTATTATGCCTACTGATTCTCATAGGTGAAAATTAACCTAAAATTGGCTATTTTGCCCAAACTGCAAATAAAAAGTGTAAGAGTGGGAAAAGCACTCAACCTGTTGCTTTCATAAATCTTAAAACCTGGTTCATTTGTGACTATAAGGTTTGTGAAGGTGAAGGGTTGCTCAAATACATGGCACATGGACACACACCTGTGCCAAGGTAACTTCCAGCGTTGAGGAGTGTAATTGTTGGCATTTTGGGGCTAAGCAAGAAGGAAGTTTGATTTACAAGTCTTTCATATCCACAGCATTAGCCTGTGAGAATGAATTGGTGTTCAGAATATTGCCTGTGGGCTACTGAAGTATTTATTTACAAAACTTCAACATTCAGCACTGAAACACAAGAGATGTAAAGATGGCACCAGATCAAAATCTATCCGACACCAAATGCCACACATAGAAACAGTTGTATCCTTCTCTTTTTTTAAATAAAAGCCATTTGTAAACTCAAATGCAACTCTTGGGTTATCACAGAGAAAAATCTCCTCTTTTTGAGGGCACACTGTACATCAGCAAGATGTCATAGAATAGTTTGGGTTGAAGGGACCTTTAAAGGTCATCAAGCCCAACGTCTACATCTTGTTGCTTACTCATCCAAAGACATCTACACTTCTGACCTACTTGTCTGGAAAAGATCAAGTGAAAGACTGTTCCATTCACTGCTCACATAATTCCACAGGACATGCCGGGTTGCTCTCAAGGTCACTTATGCAGCACATACCAAGAGCATGCCACCAATTATGATCCCAATGTGAAAATGCAAACACACCAAACTCAACCAGTGCTTGCTGGAACAGCTTTCAACACCAACTGGAAAGTCTTCCTACCAAAACTTTCAAAGAATCATCCCAAAAGATGCGTGAAAATAATTCTGAAAGGACAATTTATTTTAACAAAGCACATGGCAACACATTGCCTACAAGCACAAAGGACACTACTCCTGGAACACACCTGCTTGGAGGGGATCTGCTTTACAGCAAACACACAGAGCCACCAGAAGAAGCAAGAGAATGAAGATGGTGTTAATTCAAACCAGTTTTACACTGCTAACATGCTCTGAGGTTCTATATGTTACAGGTAATAAAGAATTAGAAGGCCTTAGCTGGGCTCTATGCCACTTTGCCTACAGCTGATGATGTCTCATGTCAGCCCCAGTATGGAAAGCTTGAATAAGCAGAAGAATAAAGCACTCCAGATACATCCATTTTATTCACACCACTAATATGATCATTACACACAGCCTAAAATAATAATAAATCGCTGACTTCACTTACATGAAGGAAATGCAAGCTGGCTTACCACTGAACTCCTTGATTTTTATCCTTCTGCTCAACGAGCTGTGCTGTTATTTATGACTGTATTAAAACCTACTGAGTTACAATAAAAGAGTTTTAGTCCCTCAGAGTGCTTGATCATCATGTTTGCTAAGGTAAGATAATCCAAGTCACCTTCATGCAAACTCAACTGGCTCTGACCTGAAGCATTCTGCTAAATACCAGAACAAGGATTTTTTTGAGGACTTTGGCAAGCCATAAAGGTGGGTCACTCCTTGTGTGGAGTAGCATGACACTGCTCTGGAAGAGAATTAACTCAGGGGGACAAACTGATGCCACACAGAGCATTCAAACTGAAAGTCAGGGTTACTTTTGAAGGATGGTGGCTCTTCCGTGGGAGTGGAGTGCTGAAGCCCAACACTTCCACTAAGCAACATCACATCTCTTCTTTCCTGTTGTGTCACTCACACACCACTGTCTGCCAGAGCAGACATCACAGCAGCCACAAGAGATTAAAAGTAACAAGAGTAAGAAATTAAATACGCTTATTTCACTGTTAATTTTAAACCCAGAAACCACCATGGAATTTAGCATTTTAGTTACTCCTTAGCTAAAGGCATGTCACTGTGGACACACACATTCAGAGAGCAAGGGAATTACAGCTTGGAAATTCGTTTCAGGCCTGGATTTCTCCTGACTCTCAGGTCCATTCCCAGGCTGACAAGCTGACTACAGCTTCAGTTAGGGAGAAAAAGTCTCCCAAGGTGATAAGATGGCGAAAAACAGAGTGGAATTCATAATACAAATTAACACCTAGTATTTTTCTCATGGGACATCCGAACATGCTGTCCCAGAGATGTTTTTCCCAATTGTCCAATGAACTACTGTCCTGTGCCAGTGACTCGTAACACACTTTAAATACAAACTAGCCGAACAATAAAGTTGGNGAACAATAAAGTTGGCCTTTTTCCCCAAAAAGGTTCGTGTGTGTTACTGTCCTTTCTCTCTCTTTGCAGCACAGTAACCACATGTCACCATAATAATTCTGTGACAGAAAGACATGTAGGACAAACAGCCATTAGGCTGCCTGACCTCACCTCTGCACCCCATGATCTTATTCTCACAACAGTCAGACAGCAGCTATTATCTGGCTCCCAAAAAAAACCAAGAGTAACATGGGCTCATTTATTAAACAAGGATGCCAACAATTCAGCCCTTTAAGATCTCAAGCTTACATGCATGGAGTCATGGCATCACAATCTATTTTATACCTACAAAAATAAGATACATCCCCTTGGCTGATTTTGTAACCTTCCCCACACCTGCCCCTCCACGTCTTCCTGAGATGAGCTGTTGAAAACCCTCCTTCTCATGTTATTTCACATATGGCAGGCAAATAATTATTTACCCTGTGAAATGAGAAGCTCCTGTCCATATAAATGACCCCTGATGAAGCCAAAGGATGGGGAACTGGCAGCACCATCAAATGAACAAGTGAAATCTTTGACAAAACCCCAGTCAGCTGTCTGGAGTTCTGTTTATACTGCAGTTGTAATAAACAACTGCACTCAAGTTTATTACTTCAACATATGTTGCACAAGCATGTTCCTTATCACAAAAATTTTAGGACTGAAAAGTAGGTAATATAAAGAGCCTGAAATTCTGTCATGGTATTTTTCCAACATATGCACAAACCTGTCAGAGCAGCATTTGCAGCATGTGAGCAAATATAAAACCTCCAGCTTGCAAGGGGCTACAAGCTCTTGACTCTCTCCTGTGTGAAGTCCTGTCAAGGTAAGGGTTAGGGCTCTTTCTGCAGGACTGGAAGCACATTTTATTACATGAAACCAGAAAAATTCCATTTTTCCAAACATCTTACAGAAAACTCTTTTTAATGATTTCATCTGAACTTCAAAAAAGCACAAGCCATCGACTCACCAGGGGAGGCACATTCACAAAACACAAAGAAGAGTGTGTGTTATCATTCCAGCTCTCCAAAGGTTAGCTGCAAATATGAAGTACCAAGAAATTCAGAAGTAATAGTTTGTCAGAAGATCAAAATGTCTTTTGAGAAAGAAATTCAGGGCCTCCAGGCTTGGTCTCCGAAGAATCCTATTTTAAACCGCACTTGACCCGCACTAACGTAACCCTTGAAGTGCTATGGCAAGAACAGCTTGATGTTCACAAGGGAGAACAGGCAGAGTATCTTTCACTAAAGTTGTATTCAAGCAAAAAATCATGCATCTCCTTTTAACACTGAAAAATACAAACATCATGACATGCATTTCACAACATAACTCGCATCACTGACTGGCAACACACAAAGAGTTATAGCTGCTCAAGAAACTGTATGGGAATTTAACACAATTCAAGGCAACCAGATGCTAGAGCTAGAGATATGATTAGAGACTTGATGGGGATTAACTAGATCTTAACTCAGACTTCCCCACTTCCCTTGCCCTTTTTTAAACCTCAAGTATAAACCCATTTTAGCATATCATTACTTTACAGGATGGAACAAATTTTTTTAAGCAATCTAATTGCTTAAGAAGTACAAATAAGCTCACACTGTAGAGTTTATTTTAAATGAAGTTTGAACAGATGAAAAGTGAAAGTTTGGGATATTTTAACATCTGCTGGAGCCAAGGATATGCCAGTACATCCACCATAGCCAACAATGTGGTCTGAGATGTGGGACCCACAGGTGAATGGTTCAGAACATTATGATGTGTTTCAGTCCATCGGTGTCAGACCAGCTCTAGTCTGCTCTCACAGACTGAGCTCCCAAGAGTGGCTGGATAACATGAGGTCTCCTCATTTAATTTCCTCTGACAAGAATCTAATTAATACTCATCAACAGCACTGGGCAAAAATAACCTAATATGTAATACGTGGAGGCAACTGGGAGCTGACTTCAAAATCATGGTGCTGCTCCACACTAAAGGCTGTCAGCCCCAGAAGGTGCCAGGGCTGATGCCCAGCTGCTTGTTCTTGCCCTGGCGCAGCAGCTCCCTGGGACACAAGTACAGATGTTTGCAGAACTACACCATCTGAGGCAATCAAAACCACTAAACTGATTTTTAAAAAGTCACCTTCCTATGGCAGGGAGGTTGGACTAGATGATGTTTAGGGCTCCTTCCAACCCAAATCATTCTAGGATTCCATGATTGAGTAACAGCCAAAGCTGCTCCTGATTTATCCCATCAAGTTGCCTACAGCTGGCAGCAATAGCTATCTGGGCACTTTTTCTGGAATTGCAGCTACCAGAGAAGAAAACACAAAGTCCAACTGTGTTCCTCTGACAGCTATCTGTCATTGTTCCCTGGGTCCAGTAGCAGTCAGCACATTTCCCTCTCTGCATCGAAGGAGGAGCATCCAGATTCTGTGCTCAGATCATGCAGAGCCATCGAGACCCAACTCAGTCCTTGCAGCCTTTGACCAAAGCAGATAAAGGGAATTAACACATTTCCTTGAGGAAGGTGCAAGTTCAGAGGAGGGTTTTCAAAGGATAATCCTGCAGAAGCCCTGTCTGGAAGCTTTCTCCTCATGTCTTAGATCAAACACTGCAGGGAAAGGCAGAAGGCAATTTGGAACAGTGACCCACGGAGGAAGTGGCACTTTGCACAGAGCAACCACTGATTGCATAAGCAGCACTCAGAGCAGAAGGAATCACTTTTCTTCCCTCAAAAAGGCAGTTTACAAAAAGGATAAACTCTTTTGAAAAGCCAAAGTAGCATGATTAAATACTATTTTTCCTTTTACACAGCAAACCATCCGGGCTAAACCCTTAAGGAATATATGAACTTTCATGTGAATGGAGCCCATTAAGTGCCCTGCAATGAATGGTGCCTGTGGTCCAGAATTCATTCATTTTAGAAAGCAAAGAGCACGGAAGGTTTACGATTGCTACACACAAATGCTGACTCATTCAAGGTCATTTTATTCCCTCCCTAAACAAACTGTTTCTTTGAGACACAGGTATTTCAGCAAAGTATGGTTTTGGTGGCAGTCAGGAAGCAGAATTGTGTAATAGACAAATTAATACTACAGAAAAAATGCTTTCAGATAGCTCAATGGACAACTTTTCAATCAGTAACTTATGATAATATAGATGACTGCCACAATGTTTTTAAACTGAAGTCTCACTTCTCAGAATTTTCTGTTTAACAAGACAAAAATTAACTTTAAAGCACTACTACAATTAATTTTAAAGCAGTTTCTGAAATGTTAACATTGTTCAACAGAACAGCCCTATTTCACAGGAGGCTGTAGCAGAACTAACAGCAGGTCTTCCCCCCAGTAACAACAAGCTGTCTCCCCAAAAAACCCAAAAGCAGGTTTATCACTTAGGTGCTATCAGGACAGAGATGCTGGTTAATGGCAATGGCACTCTGCATCACTGATACTGGTAAGCTGGAATAAGTTTTTGCTGACAATATTACTCCCAGGGCTGCCCAAATAAGAAATCCACACATGTANGGCTGTAGCAGAACTAACAGCAGATCTTCCCCCCAATAACAACCAAAAGCAGGTTTATCACTTAGGTGCTATCAGGACAGAGATGCTGGTTAAGGGCAATGGTACTCTGGATCACTGATACTGGTAAACTGGAATAAGTTTTTGCTGACAATATTACTCCCAGGGCTGCCCAAATAAGAAATCCACACATGTATAGAAAAAACCAGCAGAGAAGTCACAGCCTGAGGAATTTAGAAGTAGTCTTAAAGACAAAGTTTAGTGTGTTGCCTGCAGGTCCTTGGCAAGAGCTTTATGAAGACCTGAGAGAGGCAGACATGCTGTTTGCTGCACCTCAGCCTTCAAATGTCTTCAAGGAAGGGACTATTTTCCAAGAAGAGAATCTCCATTAGTTGCTTGTTGCTATTTTCCTCTGACAGAACAGAAAGATTTCATTCACGGCCAACCATTACGTCCACAAACTAAATTTTGATGGCTTCAACCAGGAACTTCTGCGTGACTTTTAGGAAGGCAGCCTGAAATAAAAGCTTTGATTCACCTTGCTTAATACACAAGCTTCCTCTCAGATTAATGGACTGGTTTTGATTTCAGGATA
Source organism: Buphagus erythrorhynchus (assembly GCA_013400855.1). Taxonomy (NCBI): domain Eukaryota; kingdom Metazoa; phylum Chordata; class Aves; order Passeriformes; family Sturnidae; genus Buphagus; species Buphagus erythrorhynchus. The sequence continues at coordinate 142,560 of VZTT01041066.1, read as the reverse complement.
GCTTCAGGTGCCTGGTTGCTGCTGGTGCCCCGAGGACATTGCAGACCCATGGCACTGGAGCGATGCTCCCTGGTGAGCAGATCTGCCCCTGTCTGCACTCAGGAGGAGAGGATGGACACACACACAGATACAAGGAGCACATTGTTCCAAGACACAAAACCAGCTCTTTGAAACTTCGGGTTCTTTAGACACACAAGACACGCTTCTGCTGATGTCAGTGTGTCCTTTGGGACACAGGGCACAGATTCCAGCCAGGTCAGAAACAAAAACATCATCAGAAGCCAGGGATCCACAGAGGTGGGGTGCCCAAAAACAGCTGATGCCCTCTGTGCTCTGCAAGCCATACATTTAGAAACCCACTAATATTTGTTACTGTTTCCACAATGCCACCAAATACTCCTCCAAATGATTCTTCTTTCACTAGCTGACATTTCTACAAAATCCAGGATTTGTAGCACAAAGCAGGAAGGGGGTAGAATTTAATGCAGAACAGTTGTGTCTTACATAGCTTTGAGGATTGGGAATGTTCAATGGAAAACATTGTCTTTTAACCTTTTTTAATGTTCTAGTCTTAACTGCTGAAAAAGTTGATCACTTCTGCTGGACATCAGCAGCAGTTTTATTTAAAACAGGCAGCTTGCCTTAGTTTTTGAATGCAGTAACAATCACATACAGCATTTTACCTGGTTAATGGCTTAAAGGCACCTCTGGGAAAATAAAATACAATAACACAACCAAACAACACGATTAGAATAACATGTCAAAACAGGCTTAACACCTGAGTATTAGCCTTCATCAGTGAAGGGAATAGTCTAGAATGATAAATTCCCTGGCAGCTGAGAGCTTTCTCAAGGAATACACAGTCTTGGAAACCGTAATGCCATCTGCTGAGAAATTATGGAAGTGCAGCACCATGAATTATTGTTTAATTACTGTAATGCTGATGTGGAAGTGCCTGCTGCTGGGGGATCAACTCAAAAACAATCTGTTTATACTGTGTAACTTACACAAGAATTTTCAAACAACTGACTAGAACTTCAACTACTGATATTCAGTAAGTCTAGGACACAAAGTCACAGAGGCCCATAATAAATATTGTTTCAGTATGTTATAATAGTATGATGTGTAAAACCCAAACTATTAATCTGGCATGGACATTCTAATTTTACAAAAACTGGTATTAGACTTTTGTTTATTGGGGGTTATTTTGATGTTTCTTTAAAAGGTACTCGATTTTCTGTTCCACATCTTTTCAAGCTGGAAAAGAACAAACCTAATTTAAAATAAATTTAAACGATCACAGTTGATTAACAGGTCTCAAAATAATAAACAAGGAGGTAACTGGCACCCAGTGGCAGAACTTCCATGACAACCTGCAGGGTTGAGCTGTTACCCCAACATCCCAGAGGCCTCTCTGCAACTGTTTGCAGGAGCAAGTTATTTTCATTATTGGTGACAAAAGAATCACTGTCAGAGTTATATTTCCACAGAGGCCATTTAATTTATTTTTTAACTTACTCATCTGCCAGACCTATAAAAGCAGACATATTTTTCTGGGTCACAAAAGCACCTATGGAACACAAGATCCCCCAGAATAAGCACTACCCCAGGGGATGGAAAAGAGATGGATGGAAGAGGAGCAGGAGGATGTTCTTTCTTATTTGCACTGAAACACTATAACCAATTCTGCTCCAAACGATACTGAGAGGTTCCATATTCATTCCATATTCAGAAAGTCTTACAGAGGATTCCATCAGCAGAAGCCCAGCACTGCCTGCTTTTCCTCTAGCCCACAACAGTTTCAGAAGTGTTGCAACCTAAAACTGACATTAAAGGAAGATCTACAGTAAGTTCTTTAATTCAGGTAGACTGACCCAACCAGATCCACTGGCCAGCAACTGTTGCCTTAACAAACTCAAAGTGGACACTGAGATACTCTCCCAGGCAGTGCAAAGGCAGCAGTGTTGATCCAGTGTTAGCCTGACCCTCTCATTTAATTTCCAGGTAATGCTATTCCCATCTATAAAGAAAAAGAGAGCCTGGTGCATGGTTTCCTAAGCAAATACAAACTAAGTAAGTTCTGTCCTCGGCACAGAGAAAATTTCCACTACAAGCACTGAAGAGATGGGTTAATAAAATGGATAATTTTGCTCAAAAAACAAGGCACATGGCTAGCACTCACTTCTGAGAGATAAAGGGTTAAAACAGTTGCCCATTTCCTCAACTGGACAACTACTACTATTGTAAAGTCCTTATTCAGCTGAATTCCATCAGGCCATGCTTCCTTAACACAATCTGACACGTACCTCTTCAAGATCTTGGATTTTTTTCCCCTCTTCTCTGCCTCTCAGCAGCAGACACCAGAAATAAATACACTCAAAAAGCCAAATGGTAATCCAAACAAAGTAATATTTAATTATCAAGCTGGGGAGACAGATGACCAGACAGAGCAATTTCTTTTTATAAAAAACAAAACAAAACACACTTGCCAGGTCCTTTACAGACAACACAATACTGGGTTTTGTTTCAAGTTCATAACTTGGCTCTTAAAGTAGTTGATAATGAACCAGCAGGCATTATTTTAAATCAACCAGTTTTATTAAATGAGCCAGAAAGGAAAGAGGCAGGGCTAATTACCAACATTCCTTGATGAATTGCCTAGCGGTGTGTGGTAAATCTCCAGGCGTCTTTGTCTTTATCCCCAAATTTATCCCTTACTTATTTCTCAAGAGGTTAAAGGACATGGGGCTAATTAAGGAACCAATCCAATGACAGACAGAATCATTCAAGGTAAGGCTGGTTTTCACTCTTTCAAGCTTTTGCATCTCTGCCTGGTACTTCTTAATCTAATTTTTTTTTTTTAAATTACTGCTGGGGAGGGGGAGGAAAAGTGCTAATCTTGTCACGGTCAGGCAGGTTGAAATTGCCATGCAGTGCTGGGCAAAATGCTACATATTTGTAATTTAGCCAATAAGAAATTCCTTAAGCCTCTCTTGAATGGCAGGAATGCCTCCAGCTTGTCACTTTGAATTCATTCACTACACAGGTTCAGCATCTCAGAGAATAATGCTGCCAAACCAGCTGAAGAACTGAAATATTTGTGAGTATACCTAATACCCAAAGATTACTTTAAGCAGATCTGAGTTTTCACATTTAAAATGCAACACCTATCAAAGGTGTCAGCAGAGGCCCCCCTGCATCTCCCCCCAGCACCGTGTGTGGCTCTGGGCATTATTTTCTGCTAAATTAAGCCATGGCTTCAGCAAACACAACTGCAGTGACCAGCACTCACCCTCTTCTCACAGCCTTGGCTCCAGGAGTAAGGTGGTTATTAAATTCATGTTGCCTGACAAAGGGCTTGGTACAAGCTGCTAAAACCTGTTAGCTGGGGGCTGTGGAGCCTCATCAATGCTCTTAATACCCACAAGTATGGGCACCTACAATTCTTAATCTGCACAAGATTAACTCATCTTCTGCAGGTCCAAAACAGCCACTGACACGTGGTGAACCACCATTTTCCCAAGGTCTGGTAACTCAGCCAGCAGATAATATGTCTAGACCATAAAAAAGGAGTGCTTTGAAGCTGTAACAGACAGAACTTAGCAAGCTCTTCTTAATTTTGTGGATGTTATCCTGCCAGTGGGAAGACAGCAAATCCTCAAGACCACCAACTAGGATATAAACCAGCAAGAATTTCCAAGGAGCAATCAGAGCTTGGACCTCCAGATACCTGTATCATTTTGTCTGAGTATATCCTGATTTCCTCTGTGCCTAATATGTTATTTCAAACTTCCACGTAACTACAGTGAACTTGCAAGGGCAAGAGCTCTGTGACGAGGAGCAGTTTCTCAGCTATTTTCCCACTCTGCTCACATCATTTTCCCAAGAAATTCTCTCATCCCCAGCAGCACAATTCAGCAGCAGCACAGTCTGTCTCACAACTTTGGGAGCTGCATTTTTTGTGTCACAGCAACCACAGCTGAAGAAACAAGATGGAAAGATCAGACATCTCCATCAGCAATAACCATTTCTCTCGAGAGCCAAGCAACACGTTTGCATGCACAGGAAAAGGGCATTTGGGACGAAGGGGGAGAGCAGTGTTTTGCACTAGCAGTCAACCATCAGATACCTGTACACAGAAGTATGCTGCCTCCTCGAATTCCATGCATTTTTAATGTCTAATACCCTAGGTGTTAAGCAAGAGTTTACATTTTACCTCTATTACTGATGCAGACCTCAAGCACCAGTGCTTGTTTTAAAATAGCTTTCAACCCACCGAGCAAGCAAAAGATTTAAGGCATGAGAGACATTTTTACTCACATGAAGGCTGAAGAGACAAGGCAGACTTTAGTGGTTCTGTAGTTAAATGCAAGTTCTTCTTTATGAAGAATGTGCTGATGACTTAAGGTATGTCACCAAGTGTAAGTAACCTTAGTTTAAATGTTTTATCTGCAGCTCACCAAGACTCAGTCTGGCAAATCACTTGTCTAAATTCTTGATTGCAAATGCACGCCACGCTTACCTAACACACCAGCACACACTAATATCTACCATTGTCAGGTGAGATTAAATTAACTTTCAGATAAGCATGTCCACAAACACACATTTGCTGGGGCAGGCACTACCACACATTTATCTTGCCATCCCATTGTTCCTGTTCTTCAGAACTGTGAGATAAGTCCTCTACACAATGAAGTCTTACGGTAATTATTATACCAAGAACACTACTGCCAGCTGCCAAGCCTTCCCTGCCAGGCAGAGCTTCCACAGGTCACTCTCTGGAATAAGCACACTGGAAAAAGAATAGGAGGAGGTATTTTTTTTATATATGTCCAATAGTCATTAACATCAAATGGAAGAAATGCTTGGCATTTCAAAAATGAAGAAATACAGGGTTTCAGATGCAAAGAGATTATTGTGGTGGCACATTTAAAGTCTGAATGAATAAGGACATGAGGGTGAAGGCAAGGCTGGTGCCTACACTCCTGTCCACTCAGAAAAAGTGGGAACAGGGAAAGATAAGCACATACTGCAGGCAATGGGATGGCACTGAGTAAAAGACAATCACACCCACTGGTATCAGCAGTGACCAGCCCACAGTATTGCCATGAGGTGGGCAAAGATATTGGAATAATAAAGCAAGAGAGGAAATCTGGTACACAGTACCTGGCTCTAAGATTTGAAAAGGTTTCACCTTGCTTAGGAAAAGAAAGGCCACGATGAAATTCTGGCACCAAAAGAGCAATAAACACGTACCATGAAGACACAAACCAGACAGTGTAGCAGGGGGAAACTGAAGTGAGGACTTTAGTGGCAGACAAATTTTTAAGTATTTAGCATATTATAAGCATTGTTGTATGGAAATAGACTATTAAAAATGTCTTAATGACAAATATTAAAAATGGGTTTGTGGCCTATGCTTCCGTACATATGTTTTATACACATATACATGAAATATACATGTGTATATTTTGGGGTGAACTGCCCTATTAGCAAGGGCTGGCAGTATATGCACAAGTAGAGATTTTTGTCCAGAAAGCACAGACCTCAACACACAGATCCCCAAAGCAGGACCACCTTCTCTGGATCCCCTGGAGCAAGGGAACTGTCTTCTTATTCTCCAAGAACAAGCTAAAAGGGGATTGAAATGGACCTGCTTCATAATCTGCTGGTGATGAGACCTGCTTTTCCCTTATTACCTGCAAAGCATTTATGCAGTGCTCCAGAGATATCTGTACCACTGCAGGCTCCCACTGCAGCCCTCAAGGCTGCTCTTGGCAGCATCTCCCATCTGTGCCAAAGAAAAGTTACATTCTTCAAACCCCAATGGCAGACAAAGAAGGAGGAAGAGGTATGAGAAGTCCAGTAGATTTCTGTCTTGCTATGCATTTGGTGTGACAACACTCAGGAGGAAGAGGATGTGTAGCAACCTCATCCCTGGGAGCATTTGCATCCTGCAGCAGGGACAGGGACCACAGCACATCCACAGTTTAGGTTCCATCAACCCATGACCTGGTACATCACATCAGAAACTCGACAGCAAATGTCACATCCACGCACCAACTGAGAAACTCCCCCAAGTAACACAGAGGGACAGAGGGAGGAAATGTTCACCCTTAATTTTCTACCCTCCATCTGCTCAGTGAGATATGCAGAGGGCTGGGTGTCAGCTGCCCACCAGTGATGTTTTCAATGCTGCAAGAGCTGGTAATATTTTCAGTGGAACTGATTTGCAATTCTGTGGGCTGGTGCTGGCCCTGAGCCTCCTTTGCTGCCTCCTGAGGATGCTCCTGTGCTGCTTCTCCCATGGAGCACACACGCCAGCCACAGTTCCTGCAATGCCACGTTGTCTTTTGGGCAGGCAGGTTCAAAGGATTTAGGGGATTGTGTCATACTTGTTCTATACTGTACATCAGGCAAAGCAATACAAGTTCCACAGCACAGCTACAATTCAGTTTTTGGTATGTCTCTACACGAGCAGACAGATGAGTCCCTACTCCTCTGGATTTCTGCAGTTGACCTTCAGGATCACAGTCAATTCTGTGTATGAGACAGCTGGAATTATCAAAAAGAAACAGAAGAGAGGAACCCTAAAAGGAAAGCCTTAATCAACATGCTGGCTCTACTTCTATGAGCAGAACTTCTCAAAGACTAACCCAAAAAACAAGCAGAGGATCCTGCAGTCTTTCTTGTGGGAATAAGGTCTGATGGCTGGTCATTTCAGCCTGTAGAGTCATTCCTTGGTTTTTTACTCCTGGATCTTTTAGGTGTTTTAGACAAAGGAAATACCTTTTCCTATTTTGTCTCTTACAAGCATGTAGATGGTGGTGAGCTCCAAACCAACTGCTACAGTGCAGCTTTGGTGAAGATACCAGAGGGACATCATGTAAAACTCTAGTCATTAAGTCAGTGTTTCTGTCTGTTGAACAATAAAATTATAAAACCAGCTACCTGGATTGACAGAGAAGACTGGAAACTATCCTACAGATGAGGCATGGGTATCTCAAGCCATCACAAAGGCAGGGAGTTATCCCGCTGCTGCCAGGAACTCTGGAGACCACTCACTTTACAAGAACCCTGATAATTGTTTGGTAGGAAAGGAACAGTTACCACAAGCTGTAACAACTCTTCCTTTTGCTATTAGAATTGAAGAGATACAGTTCCAAAAGCACCAAACCTACTCCCAGTCCATCTCTTAATTAGGCAGCAAAAAGCAATGCAAAATTTGACTTCCAGCAGGTCATCTCCTACCTTGCCAATCTACACTACTTGGCAGAGGAGTGATGCAATGAGAAGTCATTACTCAAGAAAATGAAATCCCATTTATTCACATGGTCTTGAGCATACTATGTTATGCAATTTGGAGATGCCTATGCAACGTGACATAGATTAGTACGTATTTCTCTTTCTGTATTGTTTCTAAGTGGACATCTTGAAAACAAATATAAAATCCAAGCTCATTAATAACTCTGGCTTCTTTTTAAACCAGTCATTCTGAATAACCATCCTCAGATATGCAAGTATTATTCTCCTTCTCACACTGTGAGATACGGGTGAAAGGGCAAGTCACACAACATAATTAAAACCACTAAACACTGACAAATTCAACAGGCTTAGAGGGGGATTTTTGATGCAAAGTACCAAAACAAACAAACAAACAAAAACAAAACCAGCTGCTAGTTTTGGTTTTGATTGTAAAGTAACACTGAAAAAGATCACTTTTAAACAAAGCTGCCTTGCAGGTTAACATTTCTGAAAGTGTAAAAATCCCCTTTTTTGTCTATCTCATTCTTTAAGGTCACTAAATCCAGACCATTTGGATAGTAAAGTTAGCAACTTAGTTCCCTATTATCTGTTGAAACTTCTGTACAGCTCATACGGAAAATTTGTCTACAGCTAAAAAACAACTGAAGTGTAAAAAGCAGCTGCAGGAAAATGATGTCACTGCAGCCAGAGCTGGCTGTCAGCACACTGGCACCAGGAAGATCCTGAGTTATTGTTAATCTCAGCTTTTGAGCCAAATGTCCTATTTGGAAGGGGGAAAAAAAAAACCAATAAAACAAAAACAAAACAAAACAAAACAAAAAAAAACCAAAAAAAAA
>VZTT01041066.1:76535-125134 GCA_013400855.1 Buphagus erythrorhynchus | reverse complement strand
CCTCGTGACGCGCGAGGTGGCGCAGATTCCTGGATCCGCGGGATTTGGGGTGAATTCCTGGATCCGCGGGATTTGGGGTGAATTCCTGGATCCGCAGGGTTTGGGGTGAATTCCTGGATCCGCGGGATTTGGGGTGAATTCCTGGATCCGCGGGATTTGGGGTGAATCCACCGGGCTGAGCGGATCCCAGGGGCTGCAGCACCCTCACCGCCCCGCAAGGAATGGGAGAAACCGAAGGCACGGGCTGGCATTGAAAGCACTTCTCCCATTCATTAATTAAAAGGGGTGTGATCAGGCCATTAACACCATCAGTGGATAAGGGCTGTCTGTAACAACACCGTTTTCTCACGATCTTTATCGCCAAAAAAGATGAAGGGAAAGAAAGGGTGGGTGCGAGACAAATTTGTTTTCTGGGATGTAATTTCTCTGCATTCAAGGCTCACCTAGGCGAACCTCCACCTAGGAACCACTGGACATGCAAATCCCAAGAGCTGGAACTACATCTGTAAAGGTACAGAGTGGATGTGGCAGTGCACACACCATTTCCCCAGCTCCATCTCTGCTTAAACAGGCTGAAACCCTCAGAAAAGCAAGTACACAAATACCTTGAGCTCCCAAAACTGTCCCATGAAGGGCTAAAGGAATTTAAAATGTAGCTGACTGCATTACCAAATATTGGTTTGATGCTTTTCCTCAAAATTTTGAAATTTCCATCACAAACTTAGAGAAAATATTACCAAAAAATAAAGGAGGAAAAAAAGGCATGAAGCAGATTTGCCTTTCACTTAAAAGTCTGACCTTGTTAAAGGCTTTTTGAATCATTTTTCAGACACCACATCTACGGGCACTTCCCTCTCTAAAGGGCTCTACACAAATTTGCAAAACAAAAAGCCAGATTGCTAAAACAAGCAAGAGGTGATAAAAGAAAAAGCGAGGAGATAACGCTCCCACTAGTAATCTCTGTAGTTTTTGATTTTGTAATGCAGAATTTACCTTTTTTTTATCTGGGTAAACAGAGGTGATAACACTGTCGCTGAGAGGGAAGATGACGTATGACCACCACACTTCTTGATACTTTACAACTACACAGTGCCCAGGTCTGGCTTCACAGCACCTTTCCATCATATCTTGGTTTAGAAATTATCACTTCCACAGCTGGATAGCAAGTTTATTCCCAGAGGCAGTTTTCAGCAGAAGACAAGGCTCAACCATGTTGTGTCCACAGCTTGTATCCATAATTCACACGCCCAGACTCCTTCCCAGCTAAAAAGCCCCTCAAGGCTTACCAAGACCAGCAATTCCCAGCCTAAACCCTTCCATTCATCCTAGGTTTTCTGCTTATTGACTCCAGTGTTACAGCACCATTCAATGCTTTCCAAAGAGGATGAGGCAGCTGGAAGCCTCATCTCCTGCAGATGACATCCTTGCTCTGGCATGCTGAGCAAACAGGATCTTGAGGAGCAAAAGGGAAAGTGTTTATGAAAGATTTGCTCTGAATGATTAAGAATCCCAAACAGTCATGATGAAAACCACACAGTGAATTCTGTGCTCGGTATGTCGGCATTATCAGCACGTAGGACTTGATCACAACACTAAATACAACATGCAAAGGAACAAGCAACCCCTAACACACCACTGCAATAATTTTAATATTAAACCAGTCTTGGACAGATATTATGCAAACTCTCACTTCAGTCTCTAGCCACAGCTCTAGCTGTTCATTATGGGACCTGATCAGATCAGCAAATGTCTTTAGCAACTCTTCTTTCTAAGAAAGCAACTCTCCAGGCTGCAGAAACCAATTCCTCAGCGTCCTCATGCTTGGAACAAACTTCGGTTTTAGAGGCCCTTAAGCATTGCTCATATTTCTTCTACCTTTTTATTTATTTGTGGAAAAGTTACTGGGGCAAAGAGGACTCTGTGACTGTGCAAGCTGAACTCCTTGGGTGAGGCTAAAAAAGCCCCTATTAAGCAACAAGTTACTTTACCAACCATTTGGATATTTACACTGCAATTATGATTTGCAGTTGCAGGACAGATGTGCCAGACTTGCTGCCCTGGGTTTGCACAGCACAGACAGGAAGGTGGGATAAGCTCCAGCTGTCCATGTAAGGAAGCATTAGTGATGTTTACAAACTTGCCAATGGAGGTGAAGCAAAATGGAGGAACTGCCCAACTGCAAACAATAGAAAGCAGGTGGCCTCAATTCCCTTCCTTAGGCCACTCAATGCCCCCACAACATCCCTGACATGGGAGAATCCCAAACCAAGGCTCCTGGAGGAAGCAAACCTCCTCAGATCATCAGCCATAATTTCTATGCTGTCAGCAGCATCCTCAGTACAGGCACACCCAGTGAACAGCCCTTCTGTCACTAGGTACCCTCTCCCAAATCCCAAATTCAGGGATTCCCCATTTTGGGCACAGTTTCTGTGTGCTTACAACCTCAGAGTGTGCACTGTGGGGCAGGATGGCTGGGGCAGCACAGTGCAAATGTTATAAATATGTTATTTATGTAAAGAGGGACCTTTTCACCTGCCATCCAACAGCTGTAAATTCTGTTTTAAATTTGTCACATTTGCAGGAACTGCAGTCTTTAACAGAAATATTTAGCATTGATTTAAAGCCTTCAGCACTGGGGAATTGCATCTCCAAGGACTATTACAGTAATTCTTCCTCTTCCCTCATCAAAATAATTCTGCATCTTGTTTCAAGCCAGAAACTGCTCATGAACATCAGAGAGGGAATGAGGAAAATAATTACTTAAGCATGGGGTCACATGTAAATAAAAGAAATATTAAATGAAAACCACAGTACAGAATGAAGTTTTGTTCAAAATAAAACCATGCAAGCAACATTTATACTTCTTCATTTCACAAAGTCAAAAATATATACAAAAAGATCCACCCTAATCTATTTATAGGTCTTTTAACGCCTTAAATATGGCCCTGCTAATACACAGCCTTCATGTAATTTTGCCATCATCTTTCTGCTCTTCATGTCCTATATTGCATCTAAAATGCATAAGCACATCTCAAAAAGGAGACATCAGGAAAAATCTTCAGAAATAACTTTATGCAACCAAATACAATCTCAAAAATTAACACAGCTGCTGAGTTTCTAGAAAATGGGATTTTTCTCAAGTAAAACTCTTCAGCACAGCCCATGTTTTGCACAGTTTAGTGACAACTGAGCAATGCTGTCCACATCCCTTGCAGCAGGAACACCATTTACTTTTCAAAATACATTACAGCCCTTGACTGACTTTCAAAAAAAAAGCAGTGAACTCAAAACTATTTACAAGCCTTTCTGTTAGACCCTTCTAATCTGTTCTGCACTGCCAGAAGCACAGCACTTGAATGGCTATTTCTGTTCAAAGCTATATTTGTTGTGGAACTACTGCGAACTCCTGAATCATGTAAACAGAGGCAAGAGCCAAAAAATGTTTCACTGGACTTGAAGTTCACATCTGCCTTAGTTACTAGGACAAAAAAAAATAAAGGCAGGGCTTAGGTTATAACAAATAAATCCTGCAAAGACTATGGTTAATCATGCATTCCTGCAACAGGGTTTTGTTTAATCTGGTTTACTTAGCATTTGTGACCTTGGCAAAGTACCTGCAGGAGCACCCACCACTGCTGTGGAGCAGCATTTTGCACCTTCTGTTATTTTAGGCTTCAGCAGGCAACTGTACAGTGCTACATTAGTCAGCCAGGTTCATAAGCATGCAGCAAAGTCACCTGGAAATGATGTGCAGCTCCAGACTTGCTGGAGCCCAGCAGCCAACTGTACTGCTGTCCCTAAAAAGCAGTACTGGAGCAGCACTCAGCTGGGACCTGCAGCTGCACCTCTGGGTGAAACAAATGCTTGGCAAACGTGCTGCTGGAGCACAGTGACCCTGCCATTTCTTCAGCTCCTTGGCTCAGAAAAGCCAGTGCTACAAACCGTGAGGGTAGCAGCAATCACCATCCATTTCCACACTGCTACACCTTCACCTCAGCCCACCAGTGTGAAAGAAAACCTCACCTTCTCTGCACTCACCATCTTCTATTCATCATGATCCTCCTCCAGCAGGAACAATCCCCAGTATTCCCAACATGCTGGGAACAAAAGGCAGCCCAATATTCCCAACGAGCTAGAAACCATGGAAACCCCCCACCAAAACAACAAGAAACCCCCCCAAAACAACAAGGAAAATCCACAGAGATGCTTGATCCCAACTTCCCACAGATTACATAGATCTACCACTTTGGGCAGGGACCAATTCTGCCCAGTGGTCTTTGGCACTGAACTGTAGCAGAGGTACTGCAGGCAAGAGGACAAGCAGGATGTTTGGATAAGAATGGGACATCACAGGTGGATTAAGGAACACAAAAAACAGTGTTTCCTTCATAACGCACAGAAGAAATCTGGATTAAACTGTACTAGATTTTTTTTTTTCTTTTCATACAACCATTACTGAATTCAGAAATTTAGTGGCTGCCTGATGCTTAGTTGCCAATATATATCTAATACACTGAACATATTTTTCCCTTCCTTTTAGAGAGGCTGATGCAAAGCCACATTCAGGAAACTACAATTGGCTTTTGAAGTATTCAGGGAGGAAAAAGAAAATACTAGTTTACAAACTTCAGAACAAACAAAATGATTTTCCATTTTTTCTTGTTTTTAAAAGCAGATAATGCAAATATAAACTGGTTACATATTTTACCATCTGACTGTAGTTTATTTTTGTACAAATCTTAACTTTCATCCTTAACGAAGATATTCTGCCTTATAAGTGTTATACTTCTGTGCCCCTTCCCTTCACACAGCTACAACCTGGCTACAGAATTCTTTATCTTAATAGAAGGATATATATTTAATTTTCCCTAGAATTGACACTACAGACTACTTATCATTGCATTAAAGCCAGTATTATCCTGCACACACTTCCAGAGTACCAAAAATTAACATCAGCTGTTAATGCCAGACTTTTTCAATTAACACTTGCACAGCCAAAGCACTTTGCAATCCTATACACAAAAAATTAATATCCTATTAAAAAAAAATAAAAAAATAAAAACAGCTAGAAAAGCAAACCCCATGCCTGGGCTAGGGAAAAGCAGCTTCTGTAGGATTTCTCATTTGGCCAGCTCCCAGACATCTCCCTTTCCACACTAGATGGAGCTTTGTTCCCTCTTCCCCAGGCGTCTGGCGGTGCCCTGAGCTGGGATAAAAAGGGTAAAGAGGCAAAGGGTGAAACAGCAGCGTCACCCCAAATAAACAGCCTGCAGCAGTGGCCTCAGGAACAGCAAGGTACCAGCAAGGACCTGGGCTCTCATCGTGCCCTCCTGGTTCTCTGACTTTAACACAGCCCTGTTTTGCCGTTTTCAAAGAATGGAAGATTTAAACAATTCCAAGTCCCAATCCATGCTGAGCTCCCACCAGCCTTTACCATGGCTGCAAGGCACTGCCTGAGCTCACAGCACAGCCAAATTACACTTCTTTTCCTCCCCTTATAAAGGGACAGCATTTAAGCTTATTACCAGATTACACACCTGAATTGCTCACTGGCTTTCCTGTATCCCTCTTCATATTCCCAGTTATTTTCTTTCAAAATAAGCTCTTCAATCTCTTCTCTATTAACTTGAAATATCTGTTCCAAATGCCTCTGCTCAAGCTCCAGCCTTGGATTCACTGACACTTCGGGGAAGCAACTCATGGATAAAATTCCCCCTGATTTGTATCTGTTGGACTTGGTCTGTGTTGTTTCAGATCACAGGTCAAGAGAAACAGCTCATCCTTCTGGTGAGCTGCCACAACTCCATTAGGATCTTTCAAAGCACAACAGGATATGGGACATCATCAGTATTTCTCTGATGAATTTAAACTCAATGGGACTGAGAGGAGCCCAGGGGAATGAGTCACTCCCGATGTCACAAGTGGCCAGCACTGCAAAGCACAAAAAGCAGCAGCCTCAGGCTGTATCAGACAAGGCAATGCCAGAGAGGATGGAGAAGCACCAGTGTTCCAAGTGCAAAACCTGTGTGTGCCTTGTGGGCAAGGGCTCCTGCTTGGGCAGTGTGCTCAAGAACAAGGAGCTAAAATTGAGGGGACAAGGGAAACAAGCCCACGTTATAGTGGGAAGCTAAAGGAAAGTATGGAGGTTGACAGGAGTGAGTGTTGCTGTCTATAAATACAGCAGAGAAACAAACAGCCAGGAGAGAACAACCCTGGCACGTCACCAAGCGATATAAACCAGCCATGAACAAGATTAAATTGGTATCAACAGTTTCATTCTGAGAAGTTCAGACCTGAAACCATTTCCAGCTGGAGGACTGGTGAAGGAACAACATGCTCCTTTGCAAATAAAGACTGGTTGCCTAATCAAAGTAGGTCACTGTGGAATAAAGCAGTGAGTAACAAATTGTGGGACACAGAATCACAGAATCAATAAAGCTGGAGAATACCTTTAAGATCATCAAGTCCAACCTTTGACCAACCACCACCTTCTGAACCAGAGCAGAGCACTGAGTGCCATGTCCAGCCATTTCCAGAACACAGAAGATGCCCTGCAGCCAGAGGCTCCAAAAGGACAGATGCAGAGCAAAGCAAACTCTTTGGCAGAGCAGATGGATCTGAAATAGTGCTAATACTGCACCCAACAGGAGCTCTTGCCTTCACATACACCACGATGAATTAAAGCAGTAAATAACACCTCAGAAATGCAACCCCTCCTTTCTAAATTAAAGATTGAAGGTTCCCCCAAAACAAACTCAAGAAATATCTACTACAAAAAGAGACATCCTAAAGTAGACAGAAGGCATGCAGAGCAGGAGCTTTCATCCAGAGCACATTTAAGAGGGATACCTTTTGAAGACAGGACAGCAGCTGGAGGGTCCAACAGCCACACATCACCTGGCCAAGATAGCATCACCCATAATGACTTCCAACACAAGGCTTTAGAGCAGAGCCCCTTGGGGACACACAGCCTGGGCAGTACAGACAGGAGCAGAAACCACATCTCTAAATCCCAGAATGCTCCATCCTCTGCCAACAGCCATGTCCTGTTATCCTACTCAGCACTGACAAGCCACACAAGATATAACTGAAGCTGAACCTGCCAGGCTCACAGGCTTAGCAGAGAAGAGCCTTTTTTACAGCAGCATGAAAACCCAAATCTTTGACAGCCTGTAACTGTTCAGCATCCTGAACATGCCATCCCAAATTTCCACTGAAGTTCAAGAGTGGAGCATAATGAAAACACCTTCACTGACCATGTTATTTACAGCCTGGGAACAAAGAACTCCAGCCTCCGGTGTGCTTTTAATACAGGCTAATTTATTCTGAAAGAAGCAATAATTAAATACACAAAACCAAAGTATGGAACCTGAAAAACACCTTCCTGTCTAGCAGAGCAAGTGCTTTCTAAGGACACTTACACCAGCTCCTGCTGCTAAAATTGTTTATTAAATGTAACTGGGGAAAAGCAAAGATGATCTCAAAAATACAAAACAATGCTAAGCCGAAAACGTTACACTGAAAAAAAACCCAAAGCAGATCAAATGCATTCACATATTCTTGTGGTTAAATTGTCCAAGTTGTTTGAAGACATTAATATTTGAGTGATTATGTATGTTTTTTAAAATCTTACAAGTGTTTAGTACTACTAAAAAGTCAGTACATTAAATCTTTACAGACTGGGATTGAGAAATTCCCTGAAACAAGAGGAAAAAGCCCTAGGCAAAAAACCATAATAATCAATTTTCTCCACCCATCCCACCGCATGCCTCTGCAGAACCAGCATCAGGTAAATTGGGGATTGCAGAGTCAGCCAGAATAAAGCAGTTCCCAGGCCAAAGGGCTTTCAAACAGGTCCAAGACCTTGGTACTGTGGTGGCCCAGGATAAAAAATGCAGATGAAGCATTAGCAAGTGCCAGGAGGGAGGTACTGACACCAAAACCAGCCTGACAGTTACTTCTTCAGGTAAACTGTACCACTCCTTAGTTAGGGAAAACTTCAATATACTACCATTAAAAATAAAAAGACATTAAAAGGCTACTGTGATTCCAGTGAATGTAAAAGGTGATTGTCTGAGATGGTGAAAAGCCCCTTCCATGTCCACATGCAAATAACACCTGGAGATGGCAGGGGTGGGTTGAATTACCTTAGCCTGGTAAAAAAACCAGGTTTTAAGCACAAAAACTCCCCAATTTATCATTTTCTCATTGCATTATTCAACAGCAGCATCATTTTATCAACCTTTTAAATACTGCCCTCCAAGAAGCAATACACAAGGGGTTTCCTATAAGGTTTTCCATAATCACTAGAGCACCAAAATAAAAATCTGTGTTGGCAGAAAACTGATAGGTTTTCTACCGCAAAGTCTCTCTTTATAATTTTTCATTTCAGACTAAATGCAACAAAATTCCTTAGGACTATAAAACCAAATATGCAAATCTAAGGTGGATCCCAACCTGCAGGCATTTTTGTATCAGTTAACGTTTCACATGCAGTAAAAATGTAAACAGTGAAGCTCAAGCCAGAACGAAGTTCTTTCCTCATTTCAACCAAAAACATGATTATAACTACTTATCTTAAAATAGTTTGAGCAATCTGGTCTAGTGGAAGGTGCCCCTGCCCATGGCAGGGGAGTTGGAACTGGATGATCTTTAAGATCTCTTCCAACCCAAGCCAATCTATTATTCCATGATTCCCAGTGGTGTAAGGAAGCTGTAGATGCATGGGAAGAAAACAAGGAAATGAAAAACAAAACGAAGTGCCTACAGAAAACAGATTTAAAACTGTATTTCCACATGGCAACAAAGAAACATGCTGCTTGGAAACACCCTTTCATTTCTGTTTAACAAAATGGTGGTGGGAATTCCTGCCAAAGTAAACTGCAAAAATTTGTTTGCCATGGAGGAAAACCAAGCAAACTGGAGTTCTGTGTGCAGAATTCTCTTTCAAGAGGGTGAAGGTTTCTTTGTTCCCTTTAGTGCTAGGTCACTTCAAACTTTCGTGCCTACATACTTTATTATGCTTGCAAAACTTTCAAAACAATAAAAAGAAAGAAAACTAGAAGATGAAAAAATTTAATAGTCCACCCCTAAAAACCAAAAAAGCCTTCCAACATGCCATGTGTAAAAATATCACCAAGTCTGACATCTTTCTTATTCTATCAGTGTACTTTCAAAAGTTTGGCATCTTTGAAAGCAAAACATTATTCCACACAGTACAGGGAGAAGGCTGGTTATTTTTTTTTTATGTTTGCGTAAAATCCAGGAAAAAAATATGCTTTTACAACATTAGTGCAAATTACATAATCTGTCCTCTTAGATGGCAGTTTATGACCATTAACAACCATAACTACAGATAAGACCTTTTATTCAATTATCATGCTAAATCTCACATTTCTGTAAGCAGCATGATAAAGCAGCTCAATCATTCCTCCCTTGCTTATCTGTTATTTCAGTACCATTTCTGCCCCTAGAAAAATAATTGCAATTTTCTAGGTTGTGGCTCAGCTGCCCCAACACATCCCTGTGCACTAACGAGAATTTTCCTTCTGCATCTCTCCCTTCCTGTTAGGTCTTCTGCAATCCCATGGTTTTAAGTTTATGTCTTCAGCACGCAAACATGTGGGCAAACAGCAATTCCTGAAATTTGTTACTTATTCAAGATATTTCTCGTGGTACTTGCCATAGAAGCCTCAGGATGTAAACGCAAATTGCAAATTCAACTGCCACAGGATTGGGGAGAAAAAGAGGCTGATTGAGATTATTAGACAGCAACTCTCACGGAGCATTTAATTCCAGCATTAAATTCAGGCACGTATTCAGCACATCACAACCAAATTTAGGTGGGACATGGTCCCAAACCCAAGGAAATCAAGAGGAATATTTCATTCTGATTTCCCATAGAATCTTTGGGCATACCACAGCATTTTGAGCCAAAAACCTGCCTGCCCTTGCTGCACCTGAGGAAACTGTCCTTGCAGGCAGCGTGGATCCCACCACGTACAGAGTCAGCCCTGCAGTCCACAGCATCTGCCACGGAGCAAACCCTGACCCAGCTGGCTGCACATGAAAGCACAAGCAAAAGGTCTTGTGCACGCTTGTTAAGCTGGTTTGAAAAAGAAAAAGAAACCAGCGAGAAAAGATTGGAGTTTTTTGTGGTTCCAAGTCAGGTAATTTATTTTATTCCTACCTGGGCCAGGAGGAGAGAGGGAAAACTAAAACAAAATGACCATATCCCACTGCTTCTTCTCCATCTCTGCAGCCAGCTGCAGGAGCTGACGTGCAGGCACAACCCCAGGCTGGCACCAGCAGAGACAACTGCTCTGTGGAGCTCTGCTGCAGCTCAGAGAAGAAAAAGGACCAAGGACTTACCCAGGGGATTCATCCTTTCACGTTTCAATCCAAGGCAAGGCAAGAGGACCTGGGCTCCTGGCGGCCACAGAGCCAAGACTAAACAGAAAGGTCTCAGTAAGCACTGGCTTCCAGAAACTGCACTTCCACTCCTACCATCCACCTCCTAACCCCACTGCTGCATTTGTGGCTGCCTTTGTTAGAACACTTCTGCAAATGAAAACAGATGAGTAACTATTGCTGCTTTAGCAAACTCCCAAGCCCATGGTCACTAATAATAGCTTTGTTCCTTTTATTACTAAACAAAAAAAAAAAAAAAAAAAAAAAANAAAAAAAACCAACAAAAAAAAGTTTAAATGCTTGTATAAAATGCACATTGCTGAATGTTTTCTTTCACTGATCCAGGGCCGTTTCCCCATATGAGCTTAGGCCCAGGACTCTCGAACAATTTCTCTGATCAACACGATGTGGAGCAACCTCACACTGTTCAAAGGGGCTTCCCTCACAAAAAAAACAAATCAAAATCATGTTTTGTGCTCCTTCATTAGAGACACCTAGAGTTCAATTAAAAAATAAATCTGAACAGAGACATTCTTGCACGTAGTGGAAGGCAGAGGCAGGTCTGAGCTCCCTGGCAGGACAGCTGATGGGTTCAGGGAGGCAGAGGTGCTCCAGCAGCTCCTGGCTCCTGCCCAGCCCTGACTGTGCCAGGAGCAAACAGGTGGCACACAGGGAAAGGGCAGCATGTGGGGAAGAGAAAGTGGAGAAGGGCAACAAGAGAGGAAGAAAACAGAGAGGGGATGAAGCCATTGCTGTGAAGTGACAGTGGGAGAATGACCGCAGGAAAGCCTTCCTTGTATGAGAAAAAAGAAACAAGAAGAGCCACAAGAACTACTTTGGTACCAAATTCTGCTTTTCCTCTCTGCAATCAAATCAATTACAGGAACTTCTGAAAGCAATAAAAATAACAGGGTCCCAAATCACCCCAAATCTGCCACGCTTTATTTGATGAAGTCTCCCACCACACACTCCCTTTGGCCTGGGGTCTGCTGTTCCTCCCATGCTCATGCCCACTGCCAAACAGAGGCCATGCCTCTCCCCTTCCTTTTTTTGGGGTGCAGGTTTTACACCAATTGAGGACTGAACCATAGCAGAACCAAACCCAAGGCCTCTGTTATCCTACAAATGGTTCTGGAAAATGACTTGGAGCCATTGGGCTTTGGCTGCCCAGACTGACAGGTGAATAGACATAACAAAAAAAAAAGATGCTGAATACTCAAAAATCAGGCCACAGTATTTTCACATCCTAAAGCTTCTAGGGGATCTTAGCTTATTAATTTCTGTTATTGGGCTGACTGCTGCTGAATGATCCCAAGCATTGCATGGCAAATGTTTTTTTTTCACAGGAAGTAACCAAGCCAAAAGCAGCGAAAGCATCCTCTTGTTCTTGTGTGAGCCCCTTTTTATTATTTTTTTTCCTTAGTTTACTTGAACAATAGCACCATGAAACAGCCTACAATAATGACTGTTACAAAATAGGAAGCTGAATTATTAGGCAAGCTCTGTCTGCGTAACTCAATCAGCCTAGGGAGGATATGACAGGCACGACCAAGACAAAGGACTGCACTCTGTGACCCCAGGCATCCTTCAGGATTGTGTTTCTGAGTTAAGAGCTGAAGTTTGCTTTTGCTCCTTGATTAGAGGCACCGTTCCTGTAACTGCAGCAGCAAAGCACTGGCATTTCCCAAGAAAGTGAATCACCAAGTGTGCACACAGAAAACAAACACTTTGGAGAGGCTGGGATGAGAGCTTTACCTGAAAATAAGGTTCGAAATGGAAATTCCAAGTTCAGTATTTAACCTTTTGAACACAGAGGGGATACACACAGCAGGAGAGGTAAATCATGAGGTAGCCTTTAAGCAAACATCCAACAACAGTTTTTGCAAACTAACAAAAAGTAAGTGGTAAAAAGTGGTCTTTAAGCAGTTGAAAGGTTCAACAGCACAGAAGTTCTACAATCCTGCCAGGAGCATCATCAGGACCAGCTCTGGAGGGATATATTTTGGACCAGACGAACAGTAACCAAGGGCAGCCACCCACCAACCACCCTGTCATTACAACAACCCTACTGAAACTATGAAAATCAGGTCTAAGTGCTCGGCTGAGCAACACTTGGAGCCAACAGCAACACCAGTGACTGAGCAAGAGCAATACAGGAACCTGCAAGTGAATCATTAACGAGCAATGATTTCTCCATTACTCACTGTGGATGCAGAGTTACTGCGGGTAAGATTTGTTTCTAAAAAAAGGGAACAGCCACCAACATGAGCACTAACACATTCATCAGAGCCCAGCACAACGTGGGAAGGAAAGAGGAAGGCACAGCTATGGGGCAGGCTTTGTGCAAAAGAGCTGCTCATTGAGGAGCAGAGCAGCATCTCACACCATCCCCTTCCACAGGGTCACACTCAGGGGCTCGGGTCAATTGGGTGTTGATTTTGCATCACACCAAGAAATTATTAACTCATTCTACAAAAGCCATACAACTGTGAGGCTGCTGATTGAGATCAATAACCAGCTACCAAAATATCAACAGTTTGACTCTGGGCAAGTGTTTCCATGTCCCTTCACCCACCTTCTACAAGTAAATGCTCCCAGTACATTTTCCCCAAGCATTTGCAGTCTGTGCTACTGAGAATAAGCAACAGGAGAAGTGAGCCGACATTCTCAGCCAATCTTTAGGCGAGATTAGCAAGCAATTAAAGCTGTTGTATGAGGAATTTTAAGTGCTCTACAACTTCATGCCAAGCAAGAGCTAGTCAAGCACTGGAATTTATTTTTTGCAATTCTGTTCTACACAGAAACAGAGACAGATTTAAAGAAAAGATTTTTCGAAGCAAAGATTCAACCAATTAGCAAAACATCTATTATAGTTTAAATACTAATATATCTGAAAGAAAATCTGCATCAAAAAGGGACATGCAAAGCATGATGATTGCTCCCTACCAGAACATTTCCATTTCCACCTAACTCGGGTGTTTCAACCACTTTTTGTCCTTTTGTCAGTAAAACATAATTAATGGTAATGCTGATTGCACCCTAGCCACTTTGGGTGCAGCACATCCTGGGAACACTTTTGACTTTCTGACTTTTGAAGCTCAGAAATTAATCTCAGCCCCAAAAGAAAACGAGAGCTTTGCCATCCCTCACCTACAACCAGATCCACCAGGACAGGTAGCAGAGAAGACAGATTTTGTCCCAAGAGGGGATCATTTCATCCCAGCTAAAAGGTCTTCATTAAGTTGCCAGGAAAACAAGATGGAGTAACAGAGAAAGCCACACATTTCATCAGGCTAAGAGTTACAAGATGTTCAAGAGGAAAAGCTTGGTTTTAAGAACAAGAGAAAATAAGGCAGATTTGGGGAACTGTCACCTCCAGCAACAATTGCACAGCTTGCATGGGTCTAACAATAAGGGTTGAAAATAATCATTTTCATAAACACATTCACTGGAGCAGAAAAAGATTATACAATGAACAAAGCAAGTAAGCAAAGTTAAATAAGGTAAGTGAAGCCTGAGGTACAGTTTCAGACGGATCTGCTGTTCACATAAAGAATGCTCTAGCTGAAGATTAGGGGTGAGAAATAAGAAGTCATTAGCTCTTCTTCAAGGTTCATGATTCAAATCTGACAAAACACACACTTCAGTGTTTCCAAGCTTAAAGAAAATTCCAGCAGGGTCACAGAAGTCGCTATTTTTAGCTGGCTTAATCTCTGTGCACTCAAACACAGCTTTTGTACATGCACATATTTTGTTAGTACTTAAATAACGAAAAAAAAAAATACCTCTGCTACCAAAAACTTTATCATCCACAAGTTCTGAAAATGCAAATGAGCTTTCCTCTTAATATTAGCTGCTTTTGAGTGAACAGCACTGAGAAACAGCCTATAGCTTTTCCAGCCAAAACTGCTACCGGGGAAAAAAAAAAAAAATCTCCTGGAAAATATTCAGTGACAAAACCGAGAAAGAAGAATGTGGGAAGTTACCAGTAATTAATTTCTTCAATAGGAAACAAGCTCTTCCCACCCACAATGTACCTATCAGTACAGCTGGCAATGTTCTGGAACCTGGAACATCCAGGCTGTGAAGTGCTTTGGGAAGTGCCCAGCACTGGCAGCCGGGAGGAAAGGCAGCAGCTCCACAGCCCTGGCACTGCTGAGCCTCTGACAAAAAGGAAATATGTCAGAAATCAGTGGGCCTGTCCTGGTTCCTTGGCTGGCTGCTCACTGCCAAGATGGTTTAGAGCTGGGGCTGCTAGGAGGGCAAAGCAAAGGGGTCAGACAAAGGAGGTTGGTCCATAAGACCTCCGGGGTCCCTTCCAACCCAAATTATTTCTGGTGCAGAAACTGTGATATCCAATCCTTGTCGCTTAATTTACTTATCATATACTTTAAAGTATTTTGTTCATCCATGTTAGAAAGGTTTCAGCCACAGGATCAAGAACTACATGGCCCAGGCACTGCATCACCCACTGCAAAGATTAATAAGAACATTTATAGTTGCAACAAGACTCTTAATACTTTTCAGTAACTCCTCTGTGCATATATTGCTACACAGGCTCTACACAAGTCATTTACTCTCTGGGCCCTTGTTGTTAAATTCTTTACTAATCCCTGTAAGTTTGTCTGTTGACCTACTGTAATTTTAAGAGATTCAGAGACTGAATGTTTATACCAGCCAAACTCTTTTAATAGAATTAACTGGAGATATCATGTAAGCTTTCAATAATGTCGACAACTACTAAAATTCAGTTAGCTGAGCCAACAAGAAACCACTGAAACCTTACACACGTTCTCCTCTCCTCATCAAGCACAGAACTTCATGTGGAGGTAGTAAATTTCTTTCCTGCCTTCTTTAACACTAACAGATCAAATCTGACTGCACAGAGTGGCTGAATTCCCCTTCTTCCCCAGCAGCAACGGTCAGCCTTCAGCATTTTTTCTGCTCAAACCCAGCACACACACAGGTTGTTCAGCATACTGCTATTCCATAACAGTACCAGTGTCCCAGAGTATGTTTTATCACCTTTAAGCAAGTTTAGGAAAAGATTATGGCTTGGAGAAGCACCTTCTTTACTGAACATCAGTTTCAGTGACAAATCCACAAAACTGAATTAATAGCTATTCAGAACTGAAAACAGAAGTACTTGACCAGTGTATATGCACTGGAAAAAATTATTCAGAATCAGTCAGAATCTCTCCTTGTTAGTTTTCTATAAGTGACAGAAATCTTCTAGCAGTCATAATTCACAATCAGTCATCATTTCTCTTAAGGTATGCCCCAAGGAAACTTGATGTACATCCAAACTTCTGCAAGCTTGCTCCTTTCTGTTGGATGCATCTTTCATTCTCCCTAAGAGTGCAAATCATGTTCTGGAAAGGCTACAGCATGCCAGGCATTCTTAAAATAGAAAGGCTGTAGCTGGTGATACTGCAAATATAAATACAGCTATTGGTATAGCAGTGGGAGTAATAGCAATGACATGGACCCAAAGCAGCCCAGTGGCCAAACTCTGCTGGCAAGCAGCCCATGGCTTCCCAAAACACCAGCAGGAGAAAAGGAACTGCCATTTAACTGTCTGAATGGGCTTAATGCACACCAAATGAGTTGTGGCAAATTCACAGCACAATCTAAGCCTTGGGCTTCAACGTTTCTAAATTTAGGTGTTTCAGTGCAGGAAGGGAGGTAGGAGAGCTACAAAAATGCTTTAGTAAGGTAGCAGAGCAAGCTGATTGCAGGTCTGTGTAATTTTGACCTTGCTGTACCAGAAAAAAACATTTGCAGTTGGCAGCTGGGGCATCGTGTCCAAGTGCCACTTTGGTATGAGCAGGGAAAAGCACAATCCTGGCTTTCTGTAATTGCAGCCTTAAGAGAAGGATACAAACACCAAAACAAGAACATCAAAGAAAAAAACTGACGGAGAAAGGCTTATCCACCAAACTAGCAAAGCCTGTGAACCTTAAAGTCTGCTTAAAAATATTAGATGTCAAAGTTATCACAGCGCACCAACAGTCAGAACTGTGGCCAAGTCTAATATAATAATGTCATGTTTATTTTTGTCCCTGACTCCAGACTAGGTGCTCCCGCTATATTTGTGCTTCTTGTAGCACTTTTAAGGAAACACACACACTGACTGAGGAGAGCAGTAGAGGGTGTATTAGATGATCTATTCCAGACAGCAGCCTTGCTTTATCACCAAGTTAATAAGCAATTTCAGTCAACAGAAATACCAGAGCGTATCGTGAGAAACACTTTCTCCAAACATTTTTAAATGACTGTTTCTATTAGACTAAGGACAAACAATATTCCATAGGTTTTAGAATAATTTAGCAAGACTTGTTTGAGAAACTAAAATAAAAATATTTCAAAAACTTCATCTAATAGGTGACTAAGCCTTCAGACATGCGAAGACCTGGCCAGTGGTCAGAGGCACTCTAGCACAGAGTCCATCTGGCAGTGTCACTCAAGCCACCAGACACTGCAGCACAGACATCTTGACACAGCAAGTCTTGCCAAAACTTCTGAAGAAAACACTCATGATCTCTCCAGTTTCTACAGAGCACTGGTGGGGAGAGGGGAGACTCCAGTGCCCAGCACTTGCCTCTGATTTCAGCTGCATTGCCACTGACTACAGCACAAGTATTCATTTCTATGTACAACACAGACAAGCCAGCAAATCCTACAGAAGCCCCCACTTCCCACATCACCTCCCTAAGTCAGGCTTGGAGCTTCAAGACAGAAAGTTGCCTGCCTGTGTCTATCCTCTTTTCCTCCTTCTAGCTTGGTCTTTCTCACCCCTCACCCCACACTCAGGGTGACAGGCTGCAGATACCATGAGCTGGGCTCAGGCACCCACACAGAAACCATTGTTTAAAGATCCTGGGCCAGAGCTCCAAGACTCAAAGGAGGCAGCTCAGACCACCCTTGGTCAATCTGGACAGTATTCAGTACAGCTCCTTTGCCTTGCCTAAATATAAAGAAAAGCAGGGCAGATGACTGCAGGATGCATCCACAAAGTACTTGTTAAGAGCAGCTGATGAACAAACACGTTCAGCTGAGATATCAAAATTCATATTCTTATAATAACAAAAAGTGATGTGCTCGCAGCCATGACGAACACAGGGCATGAGCAACTCCAGAGTTTGCAAAGAGACTACTTCTTTAGATCAACAGCAACACTTGGAGGGGAAAGCATAAGCTTTTAGCAGACAAATTCTTCATTAGGCTTCCTGGTGCTCATAGCACTCACACCACCACCAGGCTCCAAAATACACCTTTTTGGTATTTCTTACACAAGTCAGAAGCAGGGCACTGGACAAAGCCACTTCTCTCCTGTGAGCTCTGCATGGTTATATTTTAGTTCTACCATCTACAATGTCACATGATTAAGGAAAACTACCAAACTATCAGAAAACACTCTGCTTGATGGCTGACCAAATCTAAAATACCATAAAGCACATTGCTGTTCCAATAGCATGTCAGCATATGGATCTTTAGCAACACAGAGTTTTTTTACATGCTGCTGGTTGCATAAACCAAGAAAAATGCTGCTATTGTGGAAGAACTGGGATGTTTCTATGGAAAAGTTCTTAAGGCATTAATTGATTCATTTCCACTGCATTTTTCAGGAGCCCAGTTCTTAGATGCAAAGCCGACTCTGCTTAAATTCAATTAGTCTTGGGAAGGGAGGGGGTGGGCGGACAGGAAATAATAGTTTATGAACAGAATAGAAAAATGCAATCAAGCCTCAGCTTCCAATTCAGTTTTCCTTTGCTGTATGATGGGAACATGCAAATCCAAGGCTGAATTTCACCTCTTCCATGACAGAAGCACAGCAAGGCTTTAACACCACTGGCATCATGCAGTCCAGCCCTCATGCTAAATCCTGGTTATCCCACTTCTAGCCACCGAAGCAAACAGTTCTGAGCAAACAGGCAAAAAATAAATCACAGTGAGATGACAGCTACAAAGCACACATTATGGTTAGTTTGGGTCATGGACATAAGGATTAATGGATAGCAAACAGAGGATAAAAGAAAAAAAATGTTACAGAGAGGTCAGAATCACTTGTCACCCTATCCTGAACACAAAACAAACTCATGTCCTGCCACAAGTGCTTGCTCTCCATCCTAGCCTGGTCTCAAAAGTGGACAGTTAGCAAAATCCTTACAATTTCCACTTGTTAACAAAAAGTTCTCAATACAGAGAGCAGCCTCTCTTTGTCATGCAAGCTGAATTTGTAACTACTACTACTACTACCATTCTTTGTTTCTATATTATTTCCCTATCATTTGCATCCCGAATTAAGTAAGTTCACAAAACAAGAGTTTTGGGATTACCCTTGGGTTTGTGCTGTACAAAGCACTATACAGTAGGGAGCTATAGTTGGGATTCCTTTATACTGTGAAAACACAAAGAACCAAGATCTGGCTATTTAGGCACAAAGCTAGAGAAATTCCATTTCTTCAACAGTACAAGGAGAGGGCAGAGAATAAAGTGACAAGCAAAAAAATATAATACAAAAGGAAGAATGTAGCCCAGGAGGCCTTCTCCTTCAGGAGAAAAGAGCACAGGAAAATGCAAGAAAGAAGAGATGCAGAGAAGAAGCTGTCAGGACAGAGTCAGTGTGTGAGGAACAATCCCAAGGGATGTGGCACCGGTGGAGGATGAAGCATCAGCAGCATGAGAAAGGTAGGAGATAGGGCAGGTGAAGTAAGAGGCAAAAAAAGACAGGGCCAGGAAAAGTGTGGAGAGCACAAGTGAGTATCACTGTAGTAAAGATGGAAGAATAGTTGTCAGGGTGTATGTAGAGACAGACAGATGGAGATGAGTATTTACAGGCCCAGGAAGAACTTAACCATCAGATCTTTAAAATAGGGAAGTAACGTAGGAAAACCAAAACACTGAAGAATTGAGAAAATAAGGATGAGAAACCTCAAAGGGTTTTGGTTTTGTTCTGTTTAAGGAAAGGACAAGTGCTGTGTAACAAAATCTAGAAGAGCAGTTTCACCAGGTGAGCTAGTCAGAGTTCACTCTCTGTGCATGGGACCATGAGAACAGCACTTCCCAGTCCCAGCCATGACAGTACAGAAACTTCCCTTCCCAGGAACCTGAAGGATGAGAAGCAGTCTGCTGCTGCTGTTATTGCCTGCCAGGTCTCTCCAGCTCACAGCTCCAGCACTGACTATTGAGCTATCCCTACCTGTCAAAGACAATCACTGCCAGTAGCTTAAGGCCACGATTACCAGTAATTGCAACTAATCCAGCTCTGCATGGAGGGAAAGGTTGTTCATGTTCCGAAATATTTTGCAATAAACTCTTTTCTTTACAAGCTCACAGGAGAGTTTTACTTGATAGCACTAACATCAGATGAAATAACTACAGGACTTGGTGAGGACAAGGATCCTGTTCCTCACTGCTGCTCATCTCCATCACCTGAGGGTAAGTTGCTCCCTTCTCTCCTTCTATTTCCCCATTTGCAAAGCAGGAATGATGATAAAGGCCTCTTCTATAAGGCATTTTTTGAATTAGAAAACACAGCCACTGTTGTCCAAGCGCAAACAATGGTCCCTGTTCTACAGGAAATGGAGAAGGGCCAAATGCTTGGATGTATAATCCAAGCAGAGCTGCACCAAGGGAGTGCAGTCTGGCAGAAGGTCCATGGCAGCCCAGAGATGCTCAGCAGCACTGGCATTAAGGGGAGGAAACCCCCCCCACACTGCTCTCCCCCTTCCTCTCTGCACCACCCACAACAACACTCCACTCACAGAACACTGCACTGCTCCAGCAGCTCAGCTCTGAACGTGTTTAAGCTCCAGACACATATACAAAAATAATTACAAAAAATGCTGGGATGCTGGAAAATTTGCTTTCATATTCACAGCATGTTCCTTTTGCCTCTGCCCAGATGCGAACCAAAACTGGTTAAGTAACAGTGCAGTTCACCCTTGATGATGCAGAGTTTCTAATGAGGGACTTCCCAAGCAAATAATACCCAGACTTTGAGTAATAATTATTCATACATGTTATAAATAAGCACAGCTCCTAATACTTTTAATTAGATGATTTCCACTGACAAGTTATGTTCCCTTTAAATATTTATGTCGTGAGAAGAAACCATACAGCATTTATGCAGTGATGGAGGAGTTGAAGAGTGGACTTATATCAAAATGGACTTACTGGAGACCCTATCACAGCTTTCTCTTTCCAACTGGTAAAAAGCTGATGAGGACTAAAAGCATTAATATACTCTATTACAGACGTTTGAACAAAATTAATTGTTTAAATGGGTAAAGGTTTGCCCATCTGCATTAAAACTTACAATAACATTTCAAAGTATTAAACAAAGCAGCTGCTGAAATACTTGTGTCTGCAATTCCTGACAGCTTCCTGTACTCAGAGGCTTCTATTTTGCCACGTTCCCTCGAGCACATTGGACATTTTACCCACTGTTCCACTACCTGAAAACAGTTTATTTATCAAAGTCACAAAACCTAAAGCTCTGTATTTCCCCTTCCATATTAGCATATCGGGGGGGTTATGCATATTCACTCATACATACACCAAATCTTTATCTGCTACTTAATTATTTGTTTGCACTGCCACAGAGCATAGGAGCAGTCAACATCAATCAGCATCTTGTACAAACAGCACCACACAAATAGCAAACATGACCACTCACGTCCTGAAAAACTTTAATTATAGAAGACAGACAACATAAGAAACATAAGGGGAGACAGAAGAGTGCCAGGAGACAGCAGCAGTCCTTACAATAGATGCTAGCCAAAGGGTTTGTTTGTCTTTTTTAATAATGACAAAAAAGCCTGATCCACTTCCCACTGTGGATCTCTTCTTCCCTTTGAAGGAAGGAGAAATATCTTTTCCATATGAAATGGTCAACTCATTTTGATGCAACAAGACCAGCACAAAGTTTTACTTGAAACAGCATCATAGCTGGGAGTCCTCCCTCTCCTTCCTCACCAAGTGCTGCTCTGCTGACCCTTCCCCTTCATTTTCTTTGAATGAAGTTGCCACACAAAAGTGTTGTAGCAGAAAGTATCTCAAGATCACCTTTACCTGCCAATTTATCTCCTGCACTGCAAGCTGAAGATCTCGAGGGGAAGAATGGAAGACAGATGGCAAAAAATAAGCTAATAAGTCTCTCTCTCTATTAAGAGCACCTTGTTAAACAACAACTCAAAGAAGCGGGGGAGATGGGGCAGAAAAAGACCATGAGGAAAGAAAGGCAGGTAAGCAGATTCAGCCAGACACCTGCTGCAAAAGCTTTGTGAGATGACTCACCGTGTTCTGCTCCCCTCTCCAGCTTAGCTCAACACTGGATCAGAGGGATGTGCTACACATCAGGAAAAAAAAGGGTGGAGTTGACAGAACATTTCCTGGGCAATCAAAGGAGCAATAAGCAGCCTGTTTGTCCACCCAGTGCAATTACAGGAACATCAACACTGCTCAAACACACTCAGCACGCCAGAGCCCTGAGAACTGCTCCATCAGCCTCAGACAGAATCTGTGCCTGGGATAGATAGCAAGCTCCGGAGTACATGGAGCACTGGGAACAGTGCAGAGGCTCCTGTGTGCCACCAAGAGCTGTAAAAACATGACACCCACTCTCTGCCATCTCTCAACTTACAGCACAGTTCCCAAATAAAGTCATTTTAAACGGCTCACAAAGAACAATCGTGGAACGCGATCTGTTGGGCACAGCAAAAGCTTGGGGAAGGGGAAGCAGATGTGCTGTAACACAAGACAAACCTGCAATAGTGACTTCCAAGGGAAGGAGAAGGTGAAGAACCTGTAGGAAATTATGGCAGCCAGTTCCCTTTACTAACAGACAAAACCACCTCCACGTTGAAAGAGCAAGTATGAGAAAAAAGGGATGGGGAGCATCCTGGGGACAGAAGATGGACATGGAAGGATAAGGAAAGTTCTCACAGCTAAAGATATATCTGACATACTTAATTTCAAGCCAGAAAGAATGGGCAAGAGACAGATTCTAAAGGCTTTGAGTTCCTCTTTGTGCTGCATAAAAGACCTAAGGATCTTGTAGGGGTGCAGTCCCACTTATTCCATCAGAAGGGCCAAAGGCACAAACACAACAAAGAGAGGGACTGAAGCCAGAGCGAGGAGATGAAGCAGAAACTCACCTTGACATCAGCTCCCAGCCAGCTGCTGACGCCTGCCCTAGAAACCCTCCTGAAAAAGCTCCCTCCAGGCCGGAATGCCTCACACTCCCCTGCTGTCTTGTTCCCCGTGGAACAAGACTCCCAATACCCCATCACCTCCCCTCACACATCCAGCCAAAACCTGCACATCCTGTGCTATTCATCTTTCTCATCTTCTCTTCATCCTCATAGCAGAGCTATTACCTACAACGCTCCTAATCACAGTTAATTGGGTGTCTGCTATATGGAAGAGATCCATAATCTTCAAAGCATCTCCCAAACAAACTGGAGCAGGAGAGATTGCCCCCTCTGCTCAAGGTATTTGGCAACAGCACAGCAGCAGACATTACACCAAGTAGCATTTTGTTTCCACTCCCTGAGTCACAGCCCTATGCATCAAAGATTGATTTCACACCTATCTGGGATGAATGAGCTTTCCTAAACGTTTATGACATNAAAAAAAAAAAGGCAGCAAGGGGAAGGTATGACTCACCAAGTATTTGCTAATCTATAGCTGATCTGCAGAAGTTATTACATTTGTTTCGTGTTTCAGAAATAAACGTGCAGATTTCAACACTTATCTCAGACCTACAGCACAGCACTTTAGGGTTATGGGTTACCACAGCTGCTGGATGGACAAACCACACATAGTAGCCTTCCCCACAAGACATAAAAATACCAAGGTACACGGATCAGTCAGAAATAAAAGGCTTCCTTAAAATTACATACTCATAGATTCAAGGCTTTTTTCTTTAACTCTGCTGTAATCCCTACTCTCTTCTATTAGGTGTAAATGGCAGCACAAATTCAGCAGCTTCAAGTTTATTTCTTTTTAACCACCAAAATTCTTCTCAGGTTTCCAGAAGGACCATGCTGTCTCTTCCCATCCTCAAAGGTATTTGGCACAAGAAGAGGCAACGCCTGTACCAGAGCTGAGCAGATAAACTGTCTCCCTTGGCTGGCTGAATCACTGCCTCAAATTAAGCACAAGAATATGGAAAATCCCAAGCTTTCCTTTGCCTGCCCATATTCCTACTCCCTGTTTCAAGGGGAAGTCCTACACAACTTCAGGAATCAGTTTTGCCCCCAGGTACAGACAAGTGAAGTACAAGACAGCAGGCTCCACATTCCTTGGCCCAGCCATGTTTTCTTCTCCCAAAAGCAGATGCTAAAATTAGTCTTAGGAGATTAATCCAAGCAGAATCCAACCACTCAGGTGGTCTTTATGCAAGGAAAGGGACAGTAACACTTAAAGCCAGACTTGGAGTAGTAGTTCCTTGTTTAGGGAATCCTGCAAATACCCCAGCACAGATTTTTTTGCACCACAAATGTTGAAGCCT
This sequence comes from Buphagus erythrorhynchus, assembly GCA_013400855.1. Classification (NCBI taxonomy): domain Eukaryota; kingdom Metazoa; phylum Chordata; class Aves; order Passeriformes; family Sturnidae; genus Buphagus; species Buphagus erythrorhynchus. The sequence goes on along the minus strand of VZTT01041066.1, from coordinate 101,205 downwards.
GCAAAAGCTGAGCAGAAAGAAATGGCATCTACAGGAAAAGTTTTAAATTGCTGAAAAATCTATTTTTCATTGAAACCACCGGGGTGGGGAAGGGACAATTGCTAGGGAGGTTGGACTTACCACAGCCAGTGATGCCAACAAACTGAACTCTGAAATAGGAAGATGAGAACTGACACTACAGACCATACCACCAATCCCAGCAACCTTCACAACAGCTATATCAAGTTCAATAAAAGAAAGTACAAAACCCAGTTATTAGGGAACCTTACCCCCTGATATTCCCAAAGCACAGAACTGTGTCCACTCTAGCAGATGCTCACTCACCTCAGAGTTATCCAAGCACATCCAACTCTGCCAATCCCTCAGCAAAAACCCAACAGCAGTGATGTTCACAGGACACAGGCAAAGGGCTCCCTCTCCCAAGCAAAGCCACATGCATTATTCCACACACTTTCACAGAAAATATTTTTTTTCCCTTTATCATCCAAAGATTTAGGACTGTGCTGTCCCACATACCATGTAATGTTGTTACAAAACAATGTAATCTTAACAACAAAACTTAAAACGTGCACAAAAATAGAGATGTAAAACACCAACACCAATGTTTCTCTAAAATTATATCCATCGATGAGTTACTGGACATCAAAGCAGACAGAAGACAAGTAATTCTGCAGTGTTCACACCTGAAGCAGAACCTCCATGTTCCACTGCCACCTGTCAGATGTGATGGGACACAAAGTACATTATGGCAAATCAAGTTATGCCCCTTAACCTCCACCAAAACAAGGTGGCTTTTCTGTCTGGTTGGGGGTTTTCTTGTTTGTTTTGATCATTAGTTTTAGGGGGTTTTAAATACTTCCCCCATTTTTTCCCTCTTTACTTCAGCAGACCCAAAGCCTATTTTGCTAGTTTTGATGCTTTCTTTCCCCCAGTCCTATTTTTAATGTGTGTGGGCACTTGAATTCTCTTTGATTACAAAAGAATTAAGCACTCAACTACCTTATAAACCGTGTTTCTTTTCAGTATGTTGTTCCTATTGTACTTCTTTTATGTTCCCCTTCAATGCCTACTAACATAACCAACCCAGGTCTTTGTTTTTTTTAAATGAAGCAGATCTCCTGACAGCACTGGCAACAGAGGCATTGCTTGAACAGAGGAACCAACAGTTACTCTTAGCAGGGCATGTTAATGAATGAGACAATCCCCATTAACCCTGGCTAATAACCACAGTTTCACACCCTACAAAAGTCCTGCTGCTTGGCAAAAGAGGAACAGGCAACCTTCAATTAACTCTTTCTTTCTTGTTTAAATATATTTTCCTGAGCTTACTGGTGACCAAATCCCGCTTGCCTAACTCATGAGAGCATTTTATTTTGGTGGGAAAACTCCAAGAAGTCGGCTTTCATTCAAATAAAATCTGAAACTGACTTCAGGTTCTCTTATGGGCTTTGTATCACTAGGGAGGAGTCAGATCTTTTGCCAAGACATTAAATCTTCCTCCCCCACCAGGTAAATTCTCACTGGGTAACAGCTGGAAAAGAGCTGGATGACTGACACACAGGAATCCGACAACTGAAAATAAGCAGATTGATCTGTTATTCCCATTCTTGCCAGCAAGTGTTGCTGTTTACCAAGGGAAAGCAAGAATGGGGGGGAAAAAAACACAGGAAAAAAGAAAAGTATTGCTAAATTTTCTTATTGTGTTTGTACCCAAATCTTTCCATGCAGAATTCTGATTCATCAGTTGAAACTCAATGCGGCTTCAGAAGAATGTGCTTTCAATAGCTTCTGAAAGCAGAAAGCTTGCAGACTATTTTCTGAAAAAAAGAACATGCATATGATGTTCTGCAGTGTTGATAAGCACATAGCAAATGCCCAGGGAGAAAATTTGTGTGGGGAGATAACTGCAGTAACTATTCTTAGTAACAGAGTTCTGCATCTGTTAAACTAACTCTGTTGGCACTGCGCTGAAAATTTATATTCACCAACACGTGTTCTAAATGTTGTGAAAAAGATACTATTTTAAATCCTGGTTTATGTAACCTGAACCATCTCTGAGAGCTCATGGAGGTATTTTCACTGCGTACCAAGGAGGAGCAGAGCCTGGTGGTCCCCAGCACAGGGGAGACTTAAACAAGACCCAGTGGTGTGAGAGCAGCAGAACCCTCAAGTTAAAACCACAGCAAAAAGGAGAGCAAAGCCCCACCACCCACAGAAACAGGTTACACAATCACAGGCCTAAACGTGGATGAAAACTAAGGCTTGAAAACTGGGGTTCTGCTGTTTAAACCGCTGCCACTCAGCACAGGGAACTGATGTTTACAAAACATTTAAGCAAATCCTCAATGTTCAGTACACCATGACATTCCATTTTCTGATTGTGCAGTCACATAGGATTCCCAGGCAAGCAATAAAGCCCTTAAGAGGCCTGCAGATGAAAATAACAGTGCAAGCCTCATGTGTGACAGTGAATAAGATAGGAACTTCATCTGGAGACAATGAAGCACTAGATTCTCAGTTTTATAGACGATTATATTGATCAAACTTCAATACTTGTTTTAGCCATCTTATTTCACTCTACTTCTGGTAGGGGAAAAGACCATAAAAGGGATTTTTATTCCCTTCTATCATCAGCCACTTTTTAAAGTCCTCCCATTTTCTTTTTGGACACTCTGAGAAGCTGGGTAGGAGGTTCCTCTTTCCCCAACACAGTGACAGTGCCTCCAAAGGTAGACCAAGCAGAAACCATGGCAAACTACCCATTTTTGTAACTCTTTTGTGGTTATGCCTCTGAGTATCAAACAGAACTGGACCCCTGGATGCAGCTGTAAATAACTGCTATCAAATGGAACAAGACCATTCACCTCTAAACCCATAGCTGAAATCTCATCAAACAGCTGAGAATGGTCTCTGAAGACCACTGTGACACCTTCCTGCAATATAACTGAACGTATGAGAGACTCAAAGTTCGAAAGATTTTGGAGAAAGAAAGAAATAGAGAGAAAAAAAATAAAGCCTGAAAGTTACAGAGACTCTAGAAAAACTGGTTTTTACTCAGTTATACAGCCAAAAGCAGTATTATACTGTACCACCCATACCAGATTTGCTCATAACCCCTTCCTCCTGGCTCTCAAGGACCATATTCTGGTACCCATTTTGAAAAGCAGCCTCCCCCTTTAACCTTCCTTTTAAACCATTAAAATACTTCCATTAAAATACTTTTCCTTAAAGCTGATGGTACAGACAGGCCCTACAGTAGTCACAGAGAAGGTATTTTTTTCTTGCTAAGCCATCCTCATGGCAACAGCCAGAAATACCCTTCAGTAACCCCTACGTGTCAACAAGCTCCATTCCAGCCCAGGCTGTTTGGTATAGCAGTTCTTTCACAAGTCTCTGGTGGGACTGTAAATTCTGGCAGTGTCAAATACATTTCCTTTTATTACAAAACCATTTTGAAGCCATCAGAAAGATTTCTCATTTGTAAACTAGCACTTCTATATTTAGGATGTTACTTGGATTACAGATTTATTTTTTCTTCCTGACACTGCAGAAATGGAGGAAAATAAAAGGCAGGAACACTAGCAGGAGGCGAGCAGGCAACTTTTCAAATACTGGAAAAAGGTTTAAGTTCTTGGAGAAGGGGACTGTTCCTCTGGATTTGAAGGAAAGGCACAATTCTCAACCTCCAGATGAAACACTGCTCCTGATTTCATCCTCCTGTAAAATGGAAACTCTTCCTCTGGGCCAGGCTCACTTCCAATGTGGCTTGTGGTTTGCTTCAGAAAGCAAAGGGTCAAGGTGTTACAGGGATATGGGGTGAAAACTCAAAGATTCATTGAGTACCCAGTCAGAAGAGGACCATTCACTTCCATAACTCCCTATTTCTTCTCTGCTGAAAGCACAAATACAACCTGCTGACCCCACAGCCAAGCCAAGGGAAGCAGGTCCCCCTCACAAGGCATCTGCTCCCCAGAGACAGGAGCCTTTTAGAAACACTGGACTAAGTTGTTTTAACATATACACTGAAGTACATCACGATATGGACTTTGTTAGTCAAATAAAATAGGACAAATTGTTGATGAAAGTACAGATTTCAGTTTTTCAACTAAACTAAGACACTGGGAGAACAAACAAGTCTCCTGTACATGCAAAGATGAACACAGAACACAGCTTGGTGTGAGAGACTGCTACATAAATTCCAAGTCAAACTAACAAACATGACTGACAGGATAATGACTAATATCCCATGTAAAGCAAAACTCTTTCTTATGGACTTAGGAGATTTTGGTGTCTTGGACTGGATTCTCCCAACTCAGATGAGTTTGTTTTCACCAGTTCTGGAATAACTGGCTCAATTACCTTCTCAGAATAAAGTACATCCAAGATTTTGATTCCTTGACTAGAACCTGCTCTGCTGCTAAAACTACCACCAAGGCCTACCCAAACAGCTCGGCACAAATAAACTGGGGGAGGGCTGCATACATTACTTCCCAGATCTCTGGATAGACTTTTTTGGGGGAGGAGGGCACTGTTCCAATAGTTTCTTAAAATTACGGCAGCAGAACAGAGTGTGAAGCTGGGTGGCAAGGAGCTGCCAACACATCAAGCACTTGCAATGATTCATTAGTCCACACTTTGAAGAGTTGTTCCTGGGTTTGAAACAAGGAGAGAAAGAAGGAAGGAGACATCCAACCTGCCAGAGCTTGGCTGAGTGGTGCCCAGAGCCCAGGTGCTGGGCAAGTGCATGGGAGAGGCAGAGTCACATTCTGTGCTGTCTCCAGTGGGAAAGGACACAAGCCCAGCTACTCTCAGTGCTCTGCTCCCCTCCAGCATCCACAGTCATTAACTGGGGGATAGAGCAACCCCAGTCCAGCTGCCTTCAGTGTCTGGTTTGTCCATGAAACTGCCCAATCTTTCAGAGCCTTCCAGTCTACCTCCACAGCCTCCCAAACAACCAAGTTCATTTTTTTTAACTACTGGCTTAAGCTTATTACTTCCCCTACAAGCCTGTATTATTATTTAATGTGTTTACTTTTATTTTAGTCCAGGTAGGTATCTTGTGAAATGATGGAAAAATGGTTTGCATCTTACAGTCCTATACATTAACTGGTAGAAGAAAGAATAAACCAAGAGAACAGCCATTGGCAAGGGACCACTTTGATGGTTCAGCATTTGTATTTAATCATCCTCTAATATCTCTGCCTGTGTATTTTCTTTGAATGAAAACATTACCATCATTTCCCAATTATTGAACCCTAATCTCTGTCTGGTTTTCTTATTAAAGCTTTTTCCAGGCTTCTACCCTCCCTTTCCCCAGAGAAAGGGTCTTTGAAAAGTTTTTATCAAATTTAATGTGTAATTCAGCCTGCTCCAGCTATTTCCAGATGGCCTCCAGTGTGCTGAAGTTATGCACTCATGATTTTCCAATGGAGAAGAAATAAACTGAAGAAAAACAGGATTTCCAAAGCAAGAACCTTGCAAGTACCTCAGGAATTACAATACTTCATTTCTTCTAATAAAATGACATGGAATTTGATCCAATTTAGAGATACCAAACTCCCAATGACTTCACCCTTGTCTCCAACCCAAACAGCTTTTTCATGGAAAGAGGGCCACAGCACATGCAGGTATTCAGACTGCTGGCACACCTTACTGGAATCTTTTGCCTGAAAATCCAGCCATTAACATATGGAACAACTGGAGCAAGTCCTTCTATTTTTAATCATACACCATCTTCTCTGAGCTATAATGTTCTCAGCATTAAAGGTATTTGGCAAAAGACGAAAAAGACAGAAAATTGTGAATTAGGATCAAGAATTACAGCACGGAGTTTAGTCTGGCCATCAGTATGATGATACTGTTTTCTGTATAGAATCTTCATTCGAGTTTTGTGCTGCACAGTACAAATATTCCCACAAGAGGAGCTCTTGAATAGTATTATCAGGCAGCTCTTATAGGAGGACAGCCTGGAAAATGAGGAGACAAATGTGTCTCCATGTTGCTCCACATCTAATACCACAAGCTTCAGTAAAGAAAATATTCTGCTTTCGTTACAACAGGTTTTGTCACTTCCCCACAGGCATTATTTCCTTGGCATATCACACCTTACCTGAGACCCTACACCTGTCCAAGGCCCTGCTGCCATGAACCTCTGGGCTGTCATAAACCACCACAAATACCCAAGGGGACAGGGCTGGGATGCAGAGCCCAAGACTCCTGATTCTTGAGAAGGAAAGCTAGAAGCTGGTCATCAACAATGCCACATTTCTCCAACACCACCTGCTCAGTGCTTTGTCCCACTTACAAAGGAAGATCCTCAGAGGTACCTCCAAGTGCACCTGCCCCAACCAAGTCCATCCAGAGCTCTCTCCTGGGCAGGACACGGAGCAGGGTTCTGCCAACAGCGAGGCAGTGGGTGTGCTAGGACTCCATCCCATCACGCTGACAGCTCTGCCTCATTGTTTCCCCCTGCAGCCATCTGCTTCTCGTGTCTTATTCTCAGATGGCAGAGCTGCTGTGAAGCAGCCCACCACCTCCCCTCATGCTCACACAGCACCTACCAGCAGCACGGGATGCTGTGTCCCGAGCAGGGACCCAACGTGTTACAGTAGAATAAGTCACAACACAGAACTAAAGCTGTTCAAGGAAGATGGTGTTGGAGCTTCCCAGATATCCTGCTGACAAAATAATATCACATTTCATCACAATTTCCCTGATGTGTGTCAACAGCAGAGAAGCCCTCTTCAACCAGTACAGCTGAAAGCACCATGTATCAAAAGTTGTAGGTCTATATTCAAAGCTGCTGAGGAGAAACAAGGTTTCTATTCTGATTAATTGTTCAGGATGAAAAGATGGGCTCTGACATAATGTAATAGCTATTTTGGCACAACTTTTGAGGAGCATGAGTAAGCAGCCTCTCCTAATTGATGTGCAGATCCTGGAGTGGGTAGTAACTGCATAATAGCTTCATGTTGTCTTCTGAAAGTTAACACAGATGTGAACCCTGTCAAACTAGTCCACAGTTACTAGCAGCAGCTACTCCCTGGAAGAATTTAACTCCATTTCATCCTTTATCTACATTTTCTTTCTTCTGTGGAAAATGGATTCACACAAGACAACTTGGCCATCACAGCATCAGTCAACACAAATGGTTCCAGGCCTCCAGCAGTCCATCAAAATCCCTTGGCTAAATAAGTTACCATCCAGCAGCAGAGCAGACAGAGCAGCCACGTGTGTGGTTAGACAACAGCCAGCGTGTTCTAAGACAGTTTAGCTCAGTCTGTAGTCAGAGGGGTTAGTGTTAACCTGCATTACGTGGTATTTGCTATGAACCAGGACTTTGCACACAGATAACTCCTGCTGTAGAGCTGACAGCAGTAAATTATTACACAGAATTAACCCAACTATGCTTGAGCTGTAAGATGATTAGCTTGGTGAGCCTGTATTTTGGGTCATGGTTCCTATGGAGTAAGCATAAAGCTAAAGAAGAGAGCCCTGGCAGGTTAACAGACCACTGGCATATGCTTCTTGTTCATTTCAGAAATCCAGTATGTCAACAATCAGACACAAAGCCCTCAAACTGGATTCATTGGTAAAGGTGTCACTGGCTGTAACTGTGGTACTTGTCACAACTTTCTACTGGAATGCTGGTTTTAAAACAGCAAAAATCAACTGCATGCAAAGAAACAACCACAGGCAACCATGCAACTCACACATGACTTCTACCATGTTTCTATAAAGTCAGCAATATGATTTTAAGCTCCATCCAACCCAGCATAACTGCAAGCTGCCACAGCAGGAGGAGTCTGGCCCACAGTCTGGTTCTCAATCCTCTCCTGGGTTGGGTCTTGTAACTGTGTGGCCATAGCACAAGTCAGTTGTGTCAGCAGATGGAAAACTTTCTATTTTTGAGCATGTGTGGTCCCTTTCCATTGAATCAGTGAGATAAACAAGCTCTCCTTACAGTCATTTAGCAGCTCAGATCCTTCTCAGGACAGGGCACAGCCATACCTGGCAGAGATGAGGTGTAGCACAAAACCACACCCATGCTGTGCAGAGTCCTTCTGACACACGTGAGGTGAACTTTTACCCCACATTACTGCCTTGGAAAGCAAGTAGCTAAGTAAGTGATAAGAAGCTAGTTTTTACCTTAAATCACTCAAATGCTAGTGGAAGACAAAGCCTTTGATTTCACATACCTAAGTTAGAGAGGAGATGGTTGGAAGAACACTGAGCCTTCTGCATCTTGGCCTCCAACACTTTCTGAAGTAGACAATGACAAAGTATTGGCAGAAGTGCACTTTCATGTGAGAATGCACATTACAGGGCAAAAGCATGATAGACAGCGCTGCTCTGCAAACGTTCATGTTCTGAACTGGATCTGTTACACAGTCTCTGGTTCCCAGACCAAAAAGAGATGTGTAATCAGCATTTTGTGCATGCAACATCCAGTATAAAAGGGGAAACCTGTGCTTGATCCTTGCAGTCACCCACAACTCGTGGGCAGCAGAAACTGGTGTAGTTTTCCAGGGTGTTTGAGGGCCTGTACCTCATATCCAAAGGCAATTCAGCCTGTATGAACTGGTGTGATGCCAGCAGTCCAGCCTGGAAAGCACAGGACTTACAGCTAGCACATACTCCACACACACATGCAATAAACTGACACCTTCTCAGGAGAATTAAACACATCTGTACTCAGAGCTGGGAGTAGTTAAGAAGTCCCCTTGTCAAAGGAGATGGGGACTTTTCTTCATAAGACTAATGGCTGTGGCAGGATGCAAAATACAGTAGCATGAAGGATTCTACTAACTAAATCACAAAGACCAGGACGATTTTTGCGGAGCGACTCTGCTGCCTGCAGGTGTAATTTTCCTTCACATACCACATTCTGCACCTCTCTCCAACAATAAAATCTGCAGAATATGCTGGACTTTGGGTTCAGACTTCCATTAGAACAGAAAAGGGGATCTTCATCTTTATGCATCTCTCCCAGCCCCTGCAAATGCCTCACACCTTTTGGTAGTTGTACAGTCACAACCATCCCATGTCCAGATTTCAGAAAAAGTTGTACAATAAAACCTCAGTGCAACAAAAACTCAGTATGCAACATTACAAATACCAGCTCCACTATTAACACCCAATTTAATTCAGAACATCCCTTAACCTTGCAAGTGCAGAGGCAAGACTGTGCCTTTAACACACTTCTCATTAAGAACTCAGCTCCCTGTAAACTGCATATAATCAAATTTCTCCACTACTCTGTTTCAGTTTCTCATTACTGCGTATCTTTCATGTTTTAATTCACATGACATTAGATTCGCTGCACTAAATGAGCACCTTCTGAACTCCAGAATAAAATGGAGGTTAATTACTAAACCAGATTTTTAAGTGAGAGTAAAACTCTATTAATGCCTAAAGCAATGCTAAACTTGACAACTTAATTGAAGTTAAGAATTGCAGAGTTAAACTGCCCCAACAGCTCTACTCAGGCTGCAGCTCACACATTAAGACCTCCCAGGATCCCACATTTACACAGATGACAGGGGACAGGACCCTAATCCAGCATCTTGCATTTGCAGCGAGCCACTCAACTGGCATTTTGTGATGGCCCTGTCAGCAGATGTCCAGACTTCTCCCCCTCCTGCCTCGTCCACACCACTGAGCCTTAGGATAAACATGGGGAGACAATGAAAAGTGGGTAAAAAGAGCTCTCATTTCATGAATTACAGGTAGAGGCAAAAACTGCTATCAAGATCTGCCAACATTCAGCATTCACATGGTGTTAACTCTGTCACCAAAGCACTGAACAGCTAACCACGCCATAAATATCCTGAGAGTGGAGGGTACTGCTGCTCACTGTTAACCATCCGCAGTCACTCTAATCTACACAAGAAAAGCCCAAAAGGATTGCCTAAATGCACATCATTCTCATCTAAACTAGTGAAGTAAGAACGATCACTGAATCTACAGGATCTAGGGTTCCTTTGGAGCTTTAGATAGCATTAAGGAATCTTATCTCTTCCCCAGAAAAAGCTGCTTTGGGAAATCACCTGTAACTTTCTGCCTATTTCTCAACAGTTATTGGAAATGCAAAAGAAACGAGGTCTGGAACAGTAAACATGGCTTATTTTCTATACTTGATGTTTGCCATTGCCAGTCAACTGCAATTATCCAAACATGTCAGAGCTGGAGAATACACAGAAATGAAGGCAGCCTCAGAAAACACAGACTGGAGACTGAACATGGTCACCTTGATGGCTGATACCAAGTAAATCAAGTGAGACTGCTATGGCAAGGCATAGCACTGTACTCTTCCTTGTCATTCACACTGTCATTAAAGATTTTTATTTAACTGCTACACTTCATTTTACCCCGGAAGACATCTCAGAAATAAACTTTTCCAGTAATTCCAATGAAATTTTCTTTATGCTAAAGAACATATTCTTTCAAATCTCCAGTCTGTTGGCCCTTGAAGCTGCCAAAAACAATCTGCATGAAACTGAAGCATAGTCCTACAGAGTCAAGACAAGATCAGTCCCAGCTAAAGATTAGATGCTCAATTCCATGTGGTATGTATTTAATATAGCTTGGCCAAAGTGCATTGTATGCTGTCCTGATGAACAGAAACAGCTACAGCTTACAGAAAGCCACTTTGTGCACAGCTCACCAAGGAACTGATTCTAGAATTATCCCAGAGCAAGACACAGCCAAAGTTCATGTTTACTATTTTGGAAGTAATTTCAACTTCAGTGTATGAATTCATAGCAGACAAGTTAGTGCTGGTGCATCAAAGAACAGGAATATTTTAGTCAACAGCCTGGTGGAATTATTATACATGTTAAACAGTCCAGATAACATCACAAGCAATGAGCATCTGTCAAATGTTCTGCACAAACAACACCAAGGCACAGTTCTGCAGCACTGGACAACCTCTGCTCTGAGGCTGAACTGCTCATTAAATGCAAGGTTATGTTGTAGGGTGCTTTGCATCCATCCACAATGTGCAACGGCAGAGCTAAAAACTAATCTGTGTCAAACAAGGCTGAATCAAAATGAAGAAGAAAACTTGTCAGCCCTCGAGTCATGACAGAAGGATGCACAAGTTTTGCCCACTAGGTCTTAAGCTTGACCTGTACAATCCATTACTTTTAGGGCAAAACCCAGTAGTTTAGGTAAGAAATGCAGCCCCTTATTTTACTTCAAAAAGCAAAGCTGAGGGAGTGCAGCTTGGGGAGGAGATGTGCACCTCCTGCATATTCCATCTTGTGTGCACTGGGACACAGAAATCAGAAAACAGTTTATGTATAACTCAAAAAAACCTCAAAACACAAAAAACAGCTCCACATTTTTTTCACTGTGAGGGTCATCAATACTGGAAGAAGTCATGCAGAGAAGCTGTGAAGTGTCTGTCTTTGGAGATACTCAAAGCCCAGCGTGACATGGCTCTGAGCAGTGGAGCTGGACAAGATGATCTGCAGAGGTGTCACCTCAGTGACTCTGAGAGTCTGTCTAGCCACTGGGAAAAGCTTCAGACTGTTGGAAATAACGGTATTCCAAACTTTCAGATCCTGTCCATGTGACACCCAGCTTCAGACTTGACAACATTGTGGCTGGCTTTGAGAGCAACCCAGTTTTGGATCCAGAAATCTGTGGTCATATCCAGCTCCTTTTCCAGGGAAGCCACACAAGCAGTCACTGCCACAGCAGGCAAACACACATGTGGGGGCTGAAGGAACTGTTCTGTGATATAAGCATGTGCAGATCTAAATAGTCATCTCCAACATTATCAGCAGGACATCAGAAACTAAATGGGCAGTTAAGTCTTTTGGGGCGGAAAAAAAGAGAAAAATAAAAACCAGCTGATAGTGCTCATCCTCTGCTAAACTGACTATAGCAAAATTCAGTTAATTCTGCATCTCATGTTGAAAAGATAATGAATTTCTCTTTTTCTAGTGGGATTTTTCACTTTTCTAAGTAGTATTTCAGTGAAAGTGGAACATATTAAAATCACAGTGTCAGGCTCGAAAGTACATCAGATTTAGGATCTTGCCATATGCTGAACACTCTTCTCCCAATCCAAAAAGGAGATGGGGAGCTCAAACCATGAGCTGAAACTGAAGCACAAATAGTCCTGAGCAGCACAGCTCACATGCTTAAGGCTTGGTGGATCCCTCCTGTGTTTGTTACAGGCCTGGGGCTGCAACAAGATGAAACTGGTGAGTACAAAATCAATTGAATTATTTAAGAATCTGAAATAAGCACAGAAGTGTTGTGCTGCACAAAGGTCTGATTGAGGCAGATCTTTAAACATATGCTTAACTTCAGTTGGCATTTAAGTCTGATCTCTTTCAAAGAAGCCTCATCCTGAACACTGGATGCTTTCTTAGCTCATAGCTCCCACTATGCCAAGGCTTTAAAGTACATTTAGGGAGGAGGACAGTCTATGCAGGCATTTGCTTAGGAAGAATGCTTCTGGGAGACACTATACATTATTTTAATATTTCAATTACTTCTACGACCTCAAACAAGCCCTAATTGTTTCTAAAATTCCAACACATCAGACACCTCCCTGAATTTTAATTCAAATTCTCATCTTCTTCTAACAAGATGCCAGGAAACAGAAAAGAGCCTGTTCCCAAAAACTTCGATAAAATTCAGTTAAATTATCCAGATGGTTTTCATTCCACAGAAAATACTAAACCAGCAGTCTGCAAAGCATAGCATTTTCTAAATACACAAAATAAAGAGAAAACAATGCACAAGTGCAAAGTGCAAATGCTGAGCCCATTATATTTTTGTTCCAGCAGAAATGCAGCACAATCAATACAATCTTGCAGTTCTAGAGGACCCATCTTTCTGCTGCCAGGGGTGCTCTGCAGCTGTAAGTGCCACCAAATAAATGGCACACAGTTCAACCACTTAATTTTTCCTGTGCTACATGCAGAAAGGAGGAACTGCATCCCCACCCACTTAACCTCCAAAACTCAGCATTCCCTACAGCACAAGAAGCCAAAGAGCACCTGCTGAACAACCTATGTACTTTGAATGACTCTGCAAGTAGCCAAATTTAGCAAATTTGCTATTTTCTCCAAAGCACAGCCTGATTCTGCAGCTCTTAAATACAGGGAAAACTGTCTTAGATTAAATAGTGATTACAGATTTAGAATTTCAAGAGCTGTGAAAGTCCTTGCCACAGAAAATAAACCCACTGAGAAGAGATGAGGACAGATACTGCAATTTTCTGTATTTAATACATCTCAAAGCAAAGGAATTAAATTACAGATAGGGAAACAAGCATCTATATAATTACACAACACCTGAAATCATTCAAATCCACCACCAGCTGGATCAGAAAATTGATCAGCAAGAGATGAGCCACAGAAAAAAAAAAAAAAAAAACCTATCTCTGCAGTTAGAGATGGATATCCATCCCTTTTACATGGCATCTCACTAAAATGTTTCATAGCAATGGGGCAGGAGTTATCACACAAACCAGCACCACCCTGCTGAGTACACCCCAAAAATGAGAGGAGAAAACAGGCCACTGAGCAAACTCAGTACTTAAACTGAGTTTCTGAAATGGAAGAAATCCCTGAAGTATTTCTTCTGTAGATCATTAGTGGTTTTCTCCTGCAGTGCTGCTGCTTGTCCTCGCCCCCAGCCCTGCAGCACAGCGACAGCGCAGCGATGCTCGCGGGGAGAGCAGGACCCTTCAGCTCCCTCTGTGCTTCCCTAAAACAGCTCTGCAGGCTGCCCAGGAAAAGCTCTGAGGATGCCAATGGTGGGATGACCAGCTGATAAAGCCACCATCAGGTGCCCTGGGCCGAAGCTCACTGCAAGAGCCACCATTTCTCAGCAGCATCCTTTCACAGAGCTGGTGCCCAGCACAGCAGAGCAGCTTTCAGGAACACAAGATCACTGGACCTGTTCCTCTGCAGGTCTATTTACAGTCTCGAGTGGTGCTGCAAGGCAAAAAGCCAAAGGGTCTCCAGTTTCAAAGAGCAATCCCCTGAAGATCCCACCTGAGAACCAAGAATACACACCCCAGACTGGGGCAAGAGACCACTGCAGGCACAGACAGGGAAACTTTGCCTTATGGACATCTCTGCACCCCAGCACAACTCTTCATTAGAAAGGCTAAGTCAGGGATAATTATGACTCCTCCACAAAGGACAACTGCTTTGCAAAGACAGCAATTTCTGCCTGCTTGGAGGGATCTCTCCTGGAAAGCAGGAGGCTGCTATAAAGGTAGGGTGGCCAATTCCTTGGGAAATACCAAAAAAGCTGCAAGGAAGACCCCCTCCCCAGCTCTGAAAATATCCAGCAGCAGAACCAGGCCCCTTCCAGCCAACCCTGGTTTTGTTGTAGGAGCAACTCCAGCACCTCTGAGATCCTCATAACAGGCAGACCCATTTCCCACTTTTCTACATTACTTGACACACTTGAAAAACAAAATGTCCTTGCTGGCCCACAGCATCTTCAGGGCTAAGAGCCTGTACAGCACAGCTTTGTACAGTATCAAAAGTTGCATTAACTGGGAACCAAATTATCACTTGCACAGCCATTTTGCAATTAGATTGAAACTGTAAATTGTGCAACAAGCTAAACTAAAAAACAAGTTTGTGATACAGACATAATCTTAATTCAGCTTCTGCCTTACTCACCTTACTTCTTTGTAACTTGTTTCTACACAGATTCAAGCTCATTTTGCTGTACCACAAATGACTTCACATTCCTAGAAAATGAAGCACTCCTAAGAACTAACGTATGCTTGTCGTCACTCTTAATATCCACCTAAGGAAGACGCTTCTTCACCAACATACACCACTCTGAGAGGTCTTTTGGGCATCAGAATCCATACCATCCTCCAACTTCCTTGCCTTCCTGCAACTTTTCAGGACTCCTTCTCTTCATCCAACTCTCTCTGCCCCAAATATCACACCACTCTTACTTTGAGTAGACCCATATGTCATGCTATGGCCTCAATTACAGAGATTTGGACAAGGACCTTTCACATGGAACTGAAAACTATCTAATTTCTGAGCACATCTTACTTGCTTCCTGGTATAGCTGCTCCACTTCGTCCAAGTAACTATTTTCTGGAGCAAAGTCAGAACAATCCCATGCAAATATTCTCTCCTTTGTGTTACACTAAGTCACTCCTGCCCCTACCAGGCTCAAACAACACTATACAAGACAAAACGGAGTAGCTTCTGCAAAAAAAGACACCTCACAAAGCCCATGGTTTATTAGTTTTGGCACTCCCAAGGACAGTGGGCACTTTCAATCCTGTGTCTTGAGTCACAGTCAGGACTGGAACTAAAAACTTCTATGTGCTGAGTGGACAAAGCTGGGGCAGGGGGATGTCATACTACCTGCTCTTCCTCATTTCTCAAAGAGCACACCTGCCCTGGGCACGTCACTCTGAGCAGGATTTAGCAACAGCTCCCCTGGACCCAACACCCAGCTCTTGGTGAGACACGTTCAGCATCACCAGCAGCCTCTTGCAGCCTTCCCTGGCCAACTCAGGCATTCCCAAACTCCAGGCCAATGTTCACCAGCTACTTTGAAGCCATCCCCGAGTTCTTTAAGGAACCCAGACACCCACCTCATGGTGGTAAGTTCCACTAGGCAACAGAACACATAAAAATGAGGTGACGCAAGGCTAAGCCAAAGTTCCCCTAATGAACATAGCCCCAAGTGTCCAACAGGATGTGACAGGTGGAGGGGCAGGCGAGCCCAGCCAAGGATGAGGTCACAAAATGAGCAGTTTGCACAGCACACTACTAATCTTAAATTCCAAACTCATTATGCACAAGCCTAACAAACAAAGGAGCAGCTTAGCAGATTTACAATGTACCTTCTCCAAAGGTGGAATAATTATTTATCTGATAGCAACCTTTGTGATACAACAGCAATAAATAAATGAATGATCCCAGCAACTCTTGTGAACCATGCCTGTGGCTTCACTAGACAGACTGACAGCTGGAATGTGCCTTTAGCTGGCTAAGCTTGGGTAGAGTTGTAAATATTTGCTACAAATATAATAAAGCTTGCTAGACTGAGCAGAAACCCAAACACAGCAGTTAATGGCATCCAGGGGACACAGCGCAAGAGACCCTGAACGCCTTCCAGCTTCCAATGAACAGCCTCTAGTTTTTTTTCCCTTTGCTTTTCTCTAAGATAATTCCCTCCTGCGTGTGTACACATGTCAATACCATTCTGATTTCATTCTCTCAGGTTGCAACTTTTATCCAGGACAAAGTTCACAAACGTTATAGAAAGATTTTGTATTCCTAATTTGGCTTTACAGCTGCATATTACCATGCAGCTACACATCCAGAAAAAGCATTTCCAAAGTCATACTTTATGTAAGTTTTCTCCTTTATTTAGCTAAAAACCCAAAGAATCCTGAAAGGAAATAGTACATGTGCACAGAATACGCTCAGCTAGGCTCTCCCACTCAGATCTCTCAGATCCTTTTCCACTTCTATGGCATTATTCCGACCTCCCAGTTTGAAACTCCAGAACCACATGTTCCCATTGCCCATATTCCCAATTTCTCACCATCTGACAGCTTCCAAAGTCTGCTCCCATCTTCTCAGCCTGAAACCTCCAGCCCAAGTTTTCTATCTGGCAGCTTCTCCTCCAGAAAGGATCACAGTAGTTTCTGTTTCATGTGTTTATATGTTACAACAGGATGGCTGGCAGTAAGATTAGCAACAATCATTGATTGCTTCAGTCTCCATCCTACAAAGCATCCTTCACTTGGGACATTCTGGTTGTTCCCACTTCTTGTTACTCTTCTCCCACCTCCAGACCCCAACTCCTCTGCCCTACTTGTTTGTGTTGTCACATATTTGCAAAGAAAAGAGACAGCATCTCAGCATTTGGGTTACAGGCAAGCTTTAACAATATACTGTGTTATCATCGTGCTGCTTTAAACACATTAAAACTGGCAAGATTCCAGCACCTAAATATCTCAGATTATCAACATCTTTCCAGGAACCCAAAATACCAATATTCACCTGGATTTTCTCAGAATTCACCCCAAATAAATTCTTTCATGTAACACAGGCCAAATCAGGCACATAATCCTTGCACGCAAAGATTGCTTTTGTAGGTTTGAACAGATACAGACATCCTTCCAACTCTCCAAAACTTCAGTGCTCTCTTCAGAAGCAGCCTCACAGGGTGGTCTGAGAAGACCAGACCCCCAACATGCTCTCCCCAGCCACACCAGCCCAAACAGCAGGTTCAGGTGGGTTTATGCCCATTTTGTGCCAGAAGAGCAGCACAAAGGAAGGTGCAACATACCTGTGAATCTAGGTCAATGTTTTTTGGGGAGCAGTTGAGGAGGATGAATCCAAGTCTTCCCAGAGGTGGCAGCTGCAGCATCGTATCCAATGCAACTGTTTCCCTGAGCTGTAATATATCCCTATGAAATACCAAGGGCAGGAGTGGGCTCCAGCCACCTGACACCACACCTGAGGTGCTCTAGAGTAAGAGAAAAAAGGCCTGAAAAAAGGGCACTTCTTTGTTCTGGATACTCATTTCTGCAAGGAACACAGAATTCATAAACCCCACATCTGCAAATGTATGTCCGCCTGCACTGTAAAGGAATAATCTTCATGGGAACGGATTTTAAAAAAAACTTGTTTACGGTTAGAGGCTGCTAATTACAACATTAAAATACTAGCCCCAACCCCACATTACACTTGCATTCTGTTTTACATAGCAGTATACGTAACAATCATCACAGCAAGCTGCTCTGTTGGCTCATGCTGGAAGAAGTAATTATATATCACAGCAACACAATTTTGCCCTTCAACCTGCCAGTCCAGTCCATGCAGCAGCTGCAAGCAGCAGGTCAGGGTGGGGGGAGCCTACAGAGTATTTCTACATAATCACTTACCACTGAAGAAAAAAAAAAAAAAAAGGCAAAAAGCCCCTGGCTTGCATGCTTGGCAGAAAGCTGCTAACACAAACATCACAGCAGCCCTTGCAGCAGGGATGTTACCAGAAAAAATGAGCTCGATCCAAAGGCACTATTAGTGTTGAAGTATTAGCTGTGTAGTAGTGCAAGCCTTCCTTGGTAACTGTCACCATTTTTGTGCTTGTAGCAGTGACACCCACGCTATCCTGTTTCACTTGGACACTACCATGACCTCTCTGAAACACTCTCAGGTGAAGCCCACAGGCTGTTGCCTGTCACAAGCTGAATTTCTGGGCAAATATACTAAAGCCTTTTAAAAGGCACCCCAAAAACTGTTAGTGCCCACCCACAGCAAGCAGAGCCTTGGGGTGGCTAACACTGAAAACTGCACTTAACTTCTGCCTCACATGGACTGGAGTCCATCTTCCAAGACCTTGGCTCCAGTGAACCTGAATATTTCAATCTTGACACTCAAAGCAGCATCAGGTTTTTCACAGCTGTTACAGATAAAGCAGTGGCATGGTTATATTGTGAATATGCAATAAAATTCATTTTCCTGTGCTGTTTATGAAATGTAGTGTAAAACTAGACACAACTCACTAGTTGTGCTGTTACTGTTTAACTAGAGATAATTAAAAATAAATCATCACAGTTTTTGTATAATATGATAGTGATGCAATGGTTAACTGTCCAGCAAAATCTGCCATGCCAGGCTGCTTAATCATGTTGTCTTTGCTCCAGCAAAAAATTGTATTAAAAGACAGTGAGTTTTTCCAAACAAAAACGTTACAGCCTGTGTATTTCAAAAACTTTTTGAATCCAAAATAGAACGAGACAGACAATAATGGCCAAGAGCCTGACCAGCTTAATGGAAGTTGGACTCTCATTTTGTTCCCAACACTGAAACAGCAGATTGTTCACAGAAGACAATTAACAGCCAACACAAAATTTCAAATTTTTTTAGCAGAAAAGTAAACACAGAATTACTCCTTCTGTTTCATTTTCAAAGTCTTAAAGCATGTTGCTTTTAAAAGCACACATAGAAACAGGAGGACAGCATCATTAAGTGTCAGAACAGGTTTCTCCTGTACCCTCATTTTTAAGCAGCTGTACTGATTTCTTCCCAATCAACTTTTAATCAGAGAACATGGTTAAGAGGCTGAATTAGCTTGTAAAACAGCACATCTGCAAATGTCTTCTGCTCTTGCTTCCCAGTTTTCTTCTAGATCCTGACCAGACTGTACAGCAGGAATTAGTCATGCTGCCTACCACGGTGCTGGAAAGGACCTCTGATACATTGCCCTAAGTGCCAAATAAAAACACACACAGTGCACAAAAGGCTCTGCAATGACTCGTTAATGACAATGGCTAGGTTCACAGCAGGCACACAAATTCTAGACCAGAAGCTTGTGAAATGACCTCCACTCTATGTCGGGAAATGAGCAGTACCAGGGGCAGCCCAGATCTCCATCAGCAGGGCTGCACAGGCTTATTTTCAGCCTTTTAGGAGACAGAATATATTGATTCAAATTATCACCTGGAATCTGTAAACCAACAGCAGCCAGCTAGGGAAGATTCCTGCTCACCAGAAAAGTATGGATTTATTTCAAGCAGAATGCATGTGTACTTACACACAACTAATACAGCCAGCAGTCTGATAAATAAAAAGCAAACATGTGTGCTTGCTGAAAGATGCACAGTCAGTGCAGCCAGCTCAGCCTCAAAATATCTGTGCCCTCTCTGATCAGCTTGGCAGCCACACAAAACCCTCCCGAGGAAAGCAGGCCAGGGAAGCAAAAAGGTGACGCTCAATAGTTCGTATCAAAGCAAATGCTGAACTGAATTTCATGGGCTATTTCTGTTTCCTTGCTAAATAGCAAAGGCCTAACTGCAAATAACAGAGTGAGAATTTTGCAGGAGAGAAAAGGTCACCCAGGATCTCTCACCATGGAAAATACTGTGCTACAGACAGGGAGCAGCACTGGCTCCCTGTGTAAAGAAATATACGGAAATACCACTTATTGTGTCCACATGTTTATACCACAGACACTCCAACAGCAGCCTTTCCTTTTAAGACTGTTTTCAAAAATAAAAAAAGTACAAAAAGATGTGGTGAGGGTTTCCTTCCCAGTGCAGCGAATTTGAGGTGCAGAATAAACATGGAATTATTGACTCACTCACAAAAATGTTACCGGAGAGATTTCAGAGCCATACTTCTGGCTGAGCTCTACTCCCACTGACGTCGGTTCAGACTTTTACCACTGATTTCAGGCAGTGCTGGCCTACGTAGCACTTCCAGCTCTGCTATTATTACCTTTTAGTTTAAAATATGTAATGCTCTTCTGTAACAGACGGAAAAATATTTCAGGAACTTTTAAAATCTGTTCCTCCAAGATACATTTTTTTTATTTTTTTTAATCACACTGAGACACGGTTCCTGGATGCAAGAACATGTGACCTGTTCTAAATAAAGGATATTTTCCACTTCTTGCACAACTGGAACAGATATAAGCAGTAGCTTGAACAAACTGCATTGCAGAACCCAACCAGAATATAAAACACTTGAATAAGATCCATAAATAGCAGTAATATGAAAAGACTACCTCCAATAAGGCACAAACTCAATGTTAAGCCTAATGTAATCAAGTTCAAATTCAATCATGCTGCAAAGTTCATTTACAAAATTAAATTTGATCATCTGCAGGCTAAGGCACTAGGGCACTTTAGAAGAGTCCTCTTTGGCTCCAGAGTCAGCACACATTTCAAAAATGTGTGTCTATTTGGCAAAATTAATATTTCTTCAACAATCACTGTGTATTAAAAGGGAAGCTTTAATTAAATCAAGACTTCAGCACTGAACACCAGATAAGAGGAAAAAACCAAAAAGGAATGCTTTTACAGAGGATCCTAACTGGAGAGAGATGAGGCACCAGCTGATATAAGTAAAATATTGAAGGTTTGCACAAAGGAAAAGGTCTTTGGACAGCAGGAATGATGAGGATTTTATAAAGACATTACTGCTTTAATAATGACAAACTCTACATCTCAATGTTATTGCTCATAAAACAAAAATAAGCTTCCTAAGAAACTATCATGCAAATTAAATGCATTTCCTAATATTTTCTTCCACTAAAAATACTTCAGTAACTGCATCATTCATATGTTTTTTCACCAGTCTGAAAATACAGGCAACAGAAAAGGGCACAAATAGCAGTAATTTATCTGCAGGTTTTATTAAGAGCATGGCAGTAAATTACAATAGCTGACAATAATTTGCTGGTGCTTGCGATGTCGCACAGACTGTCCAAACAGCCACACATTGCAGACAACAAAAAAAAATACAGAGAAAATCAATTTAATACAGAAAATTTTGCTGCATTTGCCACACTTGGGTTGGTCCAGAGTGCAATAGCAGGCTGTACAGCCTTAACCTCCAGATACCAGTTTGACATCCAAAACATTGCCAAATGATTTAAAGAATCCACATTAGAGATGAAACTCAAGCCTCCAGTGCCCTGCTGACTGCGTGCAGACACGTCAGGATCTGTGTTTACTTTTGGTAATAAAACTCCATCGATTTCATTGTACACTGCTTGTACCAGGAAACAAATCTTATTTGCTTGTTCATTACATAAACACATATATATTTAAGTGTATGTACTTGTAGATTAAAATTATTATATTTTGTGAATATGGCAGGAGAGGAATAAAATATGAGTATGAGGGGGAAAAAACCAGATCTCATTGTCTTACTGGGTAGCCTGAAAGCCCATTTTCCTCCCACAGAGAAAAGTGACTCTGGAGAAACCAAAGCAACTGAAACATCATCTCAGTTTTCAAAGACATTCGACCATGGCAAATTCCAGAGATCCCATGAATGTAGGTATTACTTTGCCCAAGGATCTAACATCTCATGAGTTGGGAGTGTTTGGGAAGCATGGGTTTGACTGATCTATCTCAGCCCCATGTATCCTCTCCACCCCCTGTGATTAAAGCTTTTGCTGGGCTTACATTTTAACTTGGCCTCTAGCATTCAATTGTGGCTTGGCCTATGTTAGTACAGTATTTACTGCAAAAAGCTCTTATTATTGGACCCCTTGCGGCTTTGGATTGCAGACTTCAATTATGAAACAGGGATGGAGTAACTGTGAGGGCACACAGGAGAGGAGAAATCTTTAACATATTGGAAAACAAGTAATCTGGGAGGGAGCAAATAGGAGAGTTTCACAGAGGACAACAGTATCAGCAGGGCTGAGTTACACTGGTCAACAAAACTGTTTCTTTTTGATTCAGAGTGCTGACATCCTTACCTATTTCTGAGCAGGATGAAATTTTCCCTGTACTCACAATTTCAGCTGCTGTGAGTAAGCCAAGGATGCTTCTCAACTCTTACAGTTAAAAAGATCAGAGAAAGCCCTGAATGTTGCTAGGAAATAGCAGTTCTCACCAGGGAAAAGAGCAGATTGCTGTTTAGACTCAGCTCCTCACATCAGCTCTGGTTTGCCTGCTCCCCAGGCACCCTTCCAGAGCCAGGCTGCGGAGAGGGTAAGAAAGCAATTCCCATGGCCACAGTCCCACAGCTACACCACGCTGACCTGCTGCTATTCCACTCACTGCTATGCAATTACTCCTGATTTACATCCACCAGAGAAAGCAGCAGGGTGATGCTGATAGCCTCGATAATCATCAGTCAGACTGGTTCCAGGCCTGAGCAAAGCTGAAGGACTACAGAAGCCCTCTGAGATAGGATCATGAAACAAACAGGTTTGTGAGCAACTTCTGCCTCCTGTTATCGTCAAGTTTTATCAGCCTGGCTCCAGGGACAGGTTTATATGGACCTGGCAGGGCCCCTGACTCCTTTGCATCTCCATCTCCCACAATACCAGGAAGACAGCTGAGACTCTGCCTCGAGGTACGAGCTGTACGTGAGCTGGGCAGGCTCCACACTGAGGTTAACATGTCAGTTCACTATCTGCCAGAAAAACCATGGATTGTTATTCCACCCTGGGGGCTCCCTCTTCTAGTACACATGGGTACATGTAGAAGGACACAAGTCAGACTGAGACGAGCTGGTCAATCCTCCAAAAAGCTGTCCTGGAAACATCAGGGCAGATGTTGGTGTGAGGCACCACTAGGATGTGAGGATGACAGACCCCTTTAAACCCAAAGGGCAGCCAGTGCTGTCTCTGCAGGAATATCAGGTAAGGATGAACTGGGGAAATTCACTCCAGGGAAGTTTAACGTGACAACATTTAGAACACAGTAAAATACTCCAGTGCTTCATTAGAGTTTATTCACTTCTCCCTGAGAGAAGTGAACAACGCAAGGCTGCATTTGGGTCCCACAGCATCAAGTCACAGGAATTAAAAGCAGTTGCAGCATCTGTGCAATGTCAAATGCAGACCTGCCACCTAAGCTCCAGGGCAGACCTGCTATCCATACTCACACCAGGAAAGCACAGACAAACTGCTGACTCCAGGGAGGACAACCACAAAGGGACAACTCCTGCACACCAGTTAGGACACGCAGCTGGTACAAACAGGGCCACTGGGCCACAGCACAGTGGTCATGACTGCTGCACTCCACTGGCAACACTAAACCCAAAGCCCTGTGTGTCTCTCAGCTGCCTCCATCACAGCTGGAGCCCGTCAGTGCTGGTGATCCCCATCTGCTCTGCACATTAGCCTGGCTCTCAGATAATTACCCGGGTAATGGCAATTTCTCTGCATAACCTTAGGGAGCAAAGGAGTTCTGGCAAGTTCAGTTTGGTTGGGTGGCCTGTCAGGCTGTACATCACCACCACTACACCTGCACCATTTCTGAGCTGTACCAGGGGTTCAGTGTCAGGCAAGGCTGCCATGAAGACAGGCCACAGGAGGTGGCCCCACATCTGTCAGCCCTTGTGACAGCAACAGAATTTTTAACACCTTTTCCTACAAACCTTCAGTGTTTCTGAAACATCCAGAAAATGATCAAAAAGTCATTTATTTACTTTGAAGTTTGTCTGACAGGCTGTACAACCCAAACTCATTCTAGCACTTCTTTCTTTCTAATGTTTACATTCTTATTTATTTTTCCACTACACATAGACATACGAAGACCAGTGCTCAAAACTAAAATGTGAATATGGAGACAGGCTAACAACAAACACGATACACTCACAGCAATGACCTTCTATTCAGCAGAGTGCTGCTAAGGAGAGTGCTGAGGTGAAATGGAGGGTTCCTTGAATGAAAAAACAGAGGGAGAGACGTGCCATAGCTGACAAGGCGGATGCTCAAGGCGCGGGAGAGCACTGACTTTATTTTCCCAGCAGTAGGACGAACGGGTCGCTAACAGCCCAGAAGAGAGGGAAACACACAGAGACCGTCCTATTTCCCTTTACACAGCATATCTACGCGATGCAGCCGCTCCAGATAAGCAAACAGAGTCTATTTCAGGGAAAAACCACTCTAAGAAGAAAGTGACCTACCTAGCAAAAGTTTCCAGTTCCCCAAGCAACTGCAAGTAACAAACCCGCTCTCAGGCTCAAAAAACCACGCAAAAATAAAAACAAAAAAAAAAATTAAAAAAAAAAAATAATTAAAAGAAAAAAAAAAACAACCAAAAGCCAAACAATCAAGAACAACCTTAGATGCTACGAGACCCTCCGGGAGGGAAGGGGGGTCTCGGCCGCGGCGCTCACCGGGGCAGGCGCGGCCCCGGCCTCGGCCCCGCTGCCGGCGGGGCTGCCCC